>APFE031541535.1:67648-88092 GCA_000404065.3 Pinus taeda | reverse complement strand
TGAACAATTCTTGGATGATACAAATGACAAAATCTCCTTTCTATATATAGGAGTCTAAGGAGTCACAATATAACCCAACTGACCTAACAATAATAATATAAAGCCACAAAAATAACAATAGAGGGTTTCTATGGGGCACATTAATAACAATATGGGGACAATAGGGGCACAACAATATTAATAAGGGATACAACTACAATAGTAATGGAGTAATCATTAGTATTATAGGGACCTAACAAATGCCCTGGGGCATTCTTTTGAGAACAACATCGAGGCATGCAAAAAAATTGTAGACTCAGTGTTTTTATTTAAACTTATAGTGTCGATGCGTATTGTTTGTATAAACTCATCGATGTACTAAGGATATAAAAGGACCAATGCTTTAATTTAAACTTATAATGTCGATGTGTATTGTTTGTATAAACACACCAATGCGCTAAGGATATAAAAGGACCGATGCTTTTAATTTTATTGATGCATCAGGGCTGGAAATAATATTTTGTAGGACCGGGGCATTGGCTCTATGAAAGCACTGGTACATTAAGAATACAATGCACCGGGGTGTTAATTGCAAACAAAACTGATGCTTAAAGAACTAAACACCCTAGTGCTGTCATTTTCTGAAAAGCCATCGGTCATGCAAAAAAGATGTCTTCACAGTGCTTTATATAACATAACGTGCTAGTACGTTTTTATGTTATGGACACATCAGTTTTTTGTATGAGGTTTTCCCTTTTTTGGAAACAATGCTCTGTGACAGTGCGATTATTGTAATTTTTAAAATATGTTATTCATCGAAAAATCGACATATATCTTATAACAATAGTCATATAAATTAAACTTTCATTAATGCATTTGTATATGATGTTTGGATTAATTTGTTATATTATCGGATTCACATATCTTCATTATAATATTTAATCATCCATATATTTAATAAGTGGTGTAACATTTCACAACAACATTGGATAACACAATAGAATAAATTAAAAGGTATTTGATTATATATCAATAAGAGGCTCTTTGTCATACAAAATGGGATTGTTATTGGTAACCCCTTGTCTTTCAATTGGGACACTATGTCCATTACATTAAACAAAATATCTAATTTTCACAAACAATTATTTCAAAAAATACAACAGGTTGCATTTATATCCAAATAAATCATCATTCTTCGTTGGAACTATTCTCACCGCTCAATCTACTTCCATGACTTGGGTTATTTGGATGAATGTTTTGTTGATTGCATCGATTGTTTTTGTCTTCTTCATCTTGTTCCATCTACAATCATAAAAAATAAAGTGTAATGAATGTATCTACATTGGTGAGAATAATTAAAATTGAAATAAATAATATACATCAATGTAAATCAAATTACAATGTTCCATAACAAGAAGTGACTCATAAAATGTACACATGGTTTCAAAACCAAGTCTCATGCCTTGTTGCAACAAGTTTTCTACTAGCGTAGTTCCATTCTTTGTTTCCTGCTTGTTTTAAACCTCATTATAAATTATAGATCTAATATAAAGGATTTTTTTGTTCTATTAATTATAAACTCAGAGAAGTAAAACAACATATATACTTACAAATTCCACAATTAATTTTTGATATGCCAACATATAGTCACATCCCATATTTAACCTAATGTCAATTAATTCTTTTAATGGCTCGTATTTGTATGTTAGCACTTATTTGAAGACATTCAAGAATGGTTGTCGTAAAACAACTTAAAATATACAAAAATGAAACATTGAGTTGTTATAAGGAAATATCAACAATTACTCACAAACTTTGATATCAACCCTTTCTTCCATGTCGTCATGTTTTATGTTTTGAATGAGTTTCATTTTGTTTTCTTTTCTGCAAGAAAATACTTGAAAAATAATATTTAATGCTAAGTTATTTTTTTATATGTACAAAGTCAATCATGATTACATATATTTGAAGCATGTTGTTGTTGAGATGACTCCTCCTGTAATGCAATTATGTCCATTTCTTTTACCATCTCCTTGTACACTTTTTTGCACATTCCTACTAGCATGTTTCACATATCAACTCGTTGATCATTTGGGATTTTCATAATCTTCCTGAAAAAAGTAATAAACTATTTTTATATTGATATATGAAAACTAAATATAACAAAATTGATATTAATAAATGAATGGTTTGTAGTAATATATACATATAATTCTAGAAACTCATTTTAATTATGAATATTACCTTTTAAATGATTATTTTTTGTTGTTGTATGTTTTTGCTATTGTAAGTCTGACATGTCTCATTGACCATTGCTCTAGAAACACTTATCGTAGTTTAGATATAATTTGGTTCTCGAAATCATTGGATTGATTTTTGTATTGTAAGTGAAAAGTATGTATATATTTTCATTCTACTAGATTTCTCATAGTTTTGTAAAAAAATCCCATTTTTCATTAACCTCCAGCACCACTACATATGAGCTAAGAACCAATTCATCGTCATTTACATGTTTTATAATTTATTTTTCTTAGAACAACGTTGATATTTTTCTTCGTTGTTGTTGCATGTAGAACATTAAACATATATGAATTAATATATTGTTTGAAACATGTTATCTAATATTTTTAACTATATTATTAATGAAAATTCAAAAAACAAATACTCATATTGAATAGTATTTTTTCATTCACTTGATTCATCATTCTACAATTTTTCTATCAAGCTTCTACATTAGAGATAATCTTATCGACCTTCTTCATTTTGTGGCTCTGCATGACACGCATTAACCAATACACATAGTTAAACTTACATATAGTTCAAACATATTAATTTTGTAAAGAATTTACAAAAAACTTGCCTTCTCTAATTTTTTCGATGTGGTATCATTATGTTGATCAATACTTTTGTTACTTGACACATTCTAAGACATTTTTTTATTATCAATAAACAACTTGTACCATTCAATATAGAAGTCATTAAATATAGTTTATACATAAGTGCATTTATTTGAAGAAACACATCGGTGCATTTATGCCATTAAATGCACCAGGCATTTAATTATCGGCACTGTTAACAAAAAAAAATAATATTTTTAAATAATTTAAATTATGACGGTGCAATTTGTAACGATAAACACACTGCAATGACTTAACAATGTTATTTGGAAGAGGCGGGCTGATGTGTTATACTACACTAGGAGCATCGATGAACACACTAGATAGAAATGATAATGTTATAATACACATGTGCGTCGTATTACACAGTGTGCACCAATGCGTTATATTACATTAGTGTACCATGAAACATAGGCCGTTTAAAAAAAAACAGACATGATCAACAATGTTTGGATTTAATTCAATAGGTGATTCCCCTACTTTACATGTAAAACACTCTAAATATAGTAAATACACAAACCCATTAAATTTAAACTACCTAAAATGAAAAACCCTAATTGTGAAGTGGTAGAGGGAGTTAAATCGTAAGATGAAATTTGACAGTCACATAAGCAAGAAGAAGCAAGGGTTTAAGGTAAGTATTGATTTTTTTTTGTTTTGAATTTTAATTAAATTTAAACAGGAACAAAGATCGTAAAAAATTTACTAGTAAAATCCATAGTAATTTTTGTATTATACAGGGTTTTTCATATATATATGTATATATATATATATATATTTTGAATTGTGAATAAATCTAACAGAAATTATAAAAAAAAATAGTAGTAAGTTTAAAATTTTTTCTATGCAGGATTTTGAGTGAATCACCATACTTTCGAATTCTGATCTTTCTTTCAATTCCAAATACTTTGTTGCTCCACACTGCTCCCAATGTGTCTCCCTTGCAAATGATATCTCTTTTGATTAAACCCTAACAGAAATGTAAAACAAATTAATAATAAAATAAACAATAAAATTTAATTTTTTTACTATGCGAGGTTTTGAGTGAATCGCCATACCTTTCTTTAAAGCTCATAGCAGTGCCAGTCCTGCTATGGGGTTTTTGTATTTTTGTATCTTTAGTTGATCACAAAATACTCGGTTTATGTTAATATGGTGTATATCCAGACTATTATACTTGTGGTTTTCGTTTTTTATTTTAGAGTTTAAAATAGTGGAAACAACTTAACAGAATGTGGCTAATCCTTTTCCTGTTTGGGTTGTTTTCTTCATTAGAGGAGGCCTGGGAATTCAAATCAGTGCTTATTTTTTGCACATATTGAGATGGGAAAGTAATTGTTTTGCTTACCAGCTCAAATTAACACTCTATGTTTAGTTGATAAACATACAGTCTTCAGAATGCTTAAGTGCATATACCATGTAACTTTTTATTGCTTTAATAAAAAGTTCGTTTTTTTTCTCTGGAAAAAGAGAATCATTGTACCTTTCAACTTATGATCTTCTGAATAGTTTTGTTGCTCCAAAGTATTTTTCTGCTGCACAATGCTCCTAATATGCTCTTGCAAATCACTCCCTTTAAATTTTGGGAAAGATAATGAAATAGTGAATAACTTTTTACTATTTTAAAGACTTTAGAAAATTAGATCTTGAAAAATCAATTGCCGCTCATTTTTGAATTAAAAAAAAATGTTTTTTTTTTTTTTTAACATTGGTGCGTTTACAATGAAAGTGCATCGACATTGCTGGGGCACCAATTTTTTTTGACGCACCGACATTATACGAATCTTCCTCTCTTTTTTTGGAAATCCCGAAACGGTGCAATTAATATTTTAACGCAACATTGCAGTTTGTATTTAAATGCATTGATGTTGTAATTTTTATAAGAGCGTCGAGATGGTAGAATTCGTTTTAATTTTCAAAATCTTAGAAACGGGTGCGTACCAGTGTTGATTTTATTTAAATCCATTGGTGTGGTTTTGTACAAGAGCACTGACATGATAACATATTTTATATTTTTTTGGAATGTCGGAAACCGGTGTAGGTATTATTTGAACGCCTCGGTTTTGTTATTATTTAAACACATCGGTGCAATTTGTTCTGATAAGCATACTAGTAAGGTTTAAAAGTTATCTGATTTTTTTTTTTTCACATAAAATGACATATTAATATCAAATTATCGTTTAGGACACATCGACATGAATTATAGTAGTTCATAGTATACATTTTCCGCTTAAAGTCACCTTATTCTTCAAAAATGATTTGAAAACTATATTGAAATTCAAATTGTGGTTATATGTGAGCTTAATTTTAGGTATGCACACAAAATTTTATTTCTGATTTTTCTCAAATGCAAGGACAAAATCTCAATAATATCAAATGGTCAATTCTTCAAATTCCAACTCATTTAATATTGTTGATCAAAGTCTTCACAAAGTTCTCCCTTTCCATCGCTAGTAAGTTTAGATTTTATTTATATTTTGATTATCTAATTGGTTTTTTTTTAATCCATGTCATTTTGAATAAAAATGTATCCAAATTTTCAGGATGCTAATTCAGAATCGAGTTCAAGTGCATAAAATAGTCCTCCATTTCAAAAACGTCGGAAACTCTTATCAAAAGCAACATATCACAAGCAATTGGTAGATGAAAATGGACAACCTCTTCACCTCGCCAATTGGAGCATGGTATCTTCCAACCACAATCCTGGATCAGCGATGGTAATAATTGTTTGGTATAATGTAATTTCACCAAACCAATTGCATTGACATGTTTACTAGTATCGTTGATATTGAACTATTGACGTTCAATATTTTTTGAAATTAGGATTCTAATGATGACGAGTGACCCACCTACCATCTTCTGGTGCACCCCACTACAACGTCAACTCGAGAGAAGGTTGCATTAAGAGCAAGGCTCAGAGAGGAAGCATATAAAGAATGGTTGAATCAACCACCTATTCAATTCCCACTACGTCCAGATTCACCAATAAGGAATGACTGCAATAATAGTAGTTCTTCACCACAAGTTGGCAATGGAGGCAATCAAATAGAGGTTGGTATGAATGTTTACTTACGGGATATGACTTCCATGGAGGTAATGTTATTAGATGCATTTTAGAATGATGAGCTAAGGGATGATGCTCATATCACTAATACCTTATTCGAAAGCTTGAAATATGATTCTACCACCCTCTATTTGGACTTGGCGGTAAGTAAAAGTTTACTCAGCTGGGGACAACGATGTTGTTGTAAAACTTGAAAGTAAAGTTTGGCATGTCAAATGCATGTTTCTCGGAAATATTGAGGTAATTCACCTGCATGATCGACCAAGTCCCTTATATTTTGAGAAATCTTGTCACACAGTCAACATTAAAATTGGTTGATTTTACGAATGTTAAACACTGACATTGTGCAATTATATTCCCTATGAGTTGCATGTTATTCAAAGATAAGGTTCTTTCGAGTGATAATGTCTTGGCGGGTAGCTGCGAAGAGGCAAAGCAGTTGTTGAAAATGTTGGGTATTGAGTACATATCATATCATGCATGTCCGAATGATTATATTATATACAAGGGAGAATATGCAGACAAAGAGATGTCTGAAATGTGGGCATGACGGGCACTGTAATTCAAAAAAATGAGTAAATCACATGGTCCTCCTCATAAGATATTGAGGCACATACCTATATTCCAAGGATTCAAAGGCTCTTTTGTTGCCAAGAATTAACTGTGTTGCAGGGATGAAATGCGTCACACATACGTGAGTCAGGAGTTATGTGAATACCAACATATTTGATAGCCATGAAGCATATAGAGGAGGCATGGCCTGAAAAATTCAAGGATGAAGTACGAAATATATGACTCAACATATCCATGGATGGTGTCAAACCATATTCCCTCCAAAACACCAACTATTATGTTTGGCCTGTAGTAGTGATCAATAACAATATCCCCCAATGGTTGTCCATGAAGAATGAAAATCTTATGTTGGCTCTCATAGTCCCTAGTAGAAGAAAAGTGAAGAATATGGATGTCTACTTACAACCATTGGTAGATGAATTGAAATAATTATGGGTAAGGATACATGTGTATGTTGTATCAATACCCATCACAACAAAGAGGAGTTTTACATTGTATGACATATGTGTTTACACCATGCATGATTATCCAGGCTTAGGAGTTTGATTTGGTAAATTACATTTTTATTGATTTGTTTATATATATAACAATATTGTTTCACATATTAATTTAATTCATTGTAATTGTTTTAATCTTCATGATCGCTGTTGTGTTAGCATGTATACAATAATTTCGCTCGTCTTGTAACAAAAGGGTATCATGGATGTAAATTTTGTGGACCTTCTCTCAAGGCTAGGTGGTCCGACCACCTACAAAATCTAGTGTATGAATGCTCTAGGGTATTCCTCCTAGAAGAACACCCTTACATAAGAGCCACATCCGCTTTCAATGGTAAACCAGAGAGAACCCAAAGGCTTGCAATAAGGACACCAACTAAATGGCTTAGAGTATATGAGAGAAAGAGAAGGAGAAGGAGATTGCATAAATGTTCGATTCAAATGGGGAGCCTATGTTCGACGATCCAAAATTATTCGACACCTAAGTTGAGAAATAGCCCATATGAAAAGGAAAGTTGTCATTTATGAGTTCCCATATTGGGAGCATCTTAAGATTTCCCACTTACTAGTTCCCATGCATATATTTAAAAATGTTTCATCCTCTTTATGAAGGCACATATCATCGAAAGAAAGTGACACATTGATTGAGAGGAGAGATCTTATTTCTTCAAAAACTAAAAATAAGCATTGGACAAGACAAGATACTAAAGGAGAGGTTGGTCCCTCTTGGTCTTTCAAAGAAGGTGATGTCCCATGGATTTTAAAGAAAGATGATCTTTCCTAGGGAAAGGAATTTAAAACGACTGTGAGGGTGTCTTATTTATATGGGTCTTCACTATGGCATTGCTTCACCGTGGAAGACTGTTTGTCGGGGTTGAAATCACATGACCATTTGAACCTTCTAAGAGTACGTATGTCAAAACATGATTTTATTATTATTATTATTTTAATTTTTATGCGATGGGATATTTTATAGTTGATTTTTGTATAATGTACTATTTACTATGCAATGTCATTATCCTCTGCTCGTGCGTGGGTGTGTGAACCATCGCTTTCCCCAAGACCTACAACGTGCCATATCTAAATTATCTGCATTTGTACATTGGATCACATCAAAGGAGATTTATATGGCTAACATTCCACAATGGTGTCAAAAGATAATTGAGATTGTTTGTATGTTTGAGAAAGAATTTCTGTTCAGTTTCTTGGACTTGAAAGTTCATCCTTTAATTCGCCTAGTATATGAGGTTGAATTAGTTGGGGTGGTTTGTTGTCAATGGATGTTCTTCTTAGAGAGTGTAACAACCTTGGTGAAAATTTCATGTAATAAAAGTTAATAAACGCAATAAAAGAGCACGGTCAAGGGACACGTATTCCAAGTTGAATGTTGGGCAAATATATCCTAGTGGGAATTAATGGATGTGTTTACGGCTAATGAAATTGGAAAAGGCTAATGCAAAGGCATTAAAAGGCAAAAAGGCATTTTTGGCACATTTAATTATGAAAATAAAGGAAAATAGGAGAAAAGGGAGGTGAAAGGTCACAAGTTGCATGTGAGGAGGAAAATGAAGGAAAATAATGGAAATTGAAGAAAATAGAGGCCTCGTTGATAAAAAGGATTTTGAGGATCAGTTGGCAGGGCTTGGTCAGTGTCGGCTTAGTCACGGTAACCTTTTGTCAGTTTAGTTTTGGAGCTCTCTCATTATTCTCTCTCTCTCTCTCGCTCATGGTCACTTAGAGTTTTCTTGGAGCACTCTAGTTTTGGATCAAGGAAGGAAAAGCAAGCAAAGGGAAAGGAAGGAAAACAAAGATAAAGCAAGGAGGAGTAGGATCAAGTAGCTTCAGTGGGAATACTTGTAGGTAACATATTGCATGTGTGATTTCCTAGATGGTTTTGACATGCATGGCTTTTCATGTTGGTGTATAATTCTCTTATTGTCGATGGCATGGTTTTGCTGGGTTATGACAGTGGTTTTCAGCCTAGCCTTTCCTTTTCTAGATGGCATGGTGTGTTGGGATGTTTATCTCAGTTTTGAGCTTTGGATTTTTCGAATGGATTTCGAAAATCGGGGTGGAGGTGGTCTCAAGGTTCATTCCCAAAGGCCTAGGAATCCCTGAACGATTTTGGAAGGATACACGGTAAAACCTAAGGGAAAAGTCTAAGTTTAGGAACTAGTAATCCGAGTCTGGATTGTGTAAAGCCTTAGAGATTGGTCTCGGTTTAGGGCCTAGTGATCCGGGATTGGATTGCGGTAAAGCCTAAGAGACAAGGAGATGAAAAATTCCTCAAGGATAGTGATGGATTCCAGATGGCATTCCAAGCTCGGTTCGGATTTTTTATTAGAGCACTAGTTTTGGTGTGATCACGATTTGGTGAGGGTGGAGGTGGTTTAACCTCTGGATTCCCTTGGTTGTTTTTGGATTGGTTTATCCATGAGATCCCACATTCATGCTTAGAATATGGCATGGGGGTGATTGGCTGAAATAAATATTTGTTCAGCTATGTTTACGATCAGGTGGTATGTGGAAGTCCCAAAACTGGTCAGATTTGCCTATGATTAATGAAAGCTAAGTTCTCTTGCTTTTGTACTTGTTTATATGTGGATTCAATGGTTGTTATATCTCTATTATTTCCATGGTTTCATGCTAGTTATAAGCATGGTTAATTGATTGGTTCATGTCATGGTTATTTCATGTATTTGCTTGTAATTATTAAAATGATGGATGCAAGACCTAATTGATGTCATAATAGTCCAAGGGAGAAGGTGATGATCCTTTTTGTCATGTATCATAATAGTTTTCAATCACTCATGCTCTGTCTTGTATCTTAGACTTGTAGGTTGCATTGATGCCAAGTGTTTGACAGAATGTCAGTCCCAGTTGGGGATGGTTAGGCCTAGTCCCAAAGTTGATTTTTAGTTTATTAGTCTTGTCATCATGTGTTTGCTGGACCCTGAAAGTTACAAAAAGTTTTGGGAAGTGGCTAGAATTCTAGGTTAGAAAAGTGCCTCAAATTCCATGAATGTTGGCACAGGTATGCTGGGAAAAGTCCCTGGATGCAGGCATGCAAGCCTGTGAGATTGTCCAGAGGTCCCTTGATGTTGGCATGCCCATAACATGAGAGCGTTCAAATGTCAAGAGGTCTAAAAGGTCAGTAGGACCCAGGGGCAAGATGCTTGAGTGGCTAAGATGTCTCTTGGGGGTGTTGTTGCTGATGTAGAAGGTATGATTGATGTGTTTCCATCGATTCCATTTCCTTAAGATCACCAAGGAGGTTGAATCATATCATAGTAGCCTCTCGTCACATGTTTACACCTATTGGTCGGTTACTTGGGTAGAAGTGGGAGGAGGGTGGTTATAGATTGGTATTCGAGCATGTTTGTGCTCTCCTTAGGTGAACGTGTTTGTCATGCATTCATGTTGGTTGCACATGTGTTAGTCATCCTTGAATGCATGTTGCACATGCATGGTGTTAGTCATGGTCATAGTGATGTCGCAATGGGAATGAGGATGTCGTTGTGTGAAGTGTGTTGTCATGAGTTTATGATTGGTTACATGCTTTTTATGCTTGTGTATTGTCAGTGTACGTTGGTATGGTTGTGTTGTCATGCATGACGTCATGGTATTTGTAGTTGATATGTTCATGCATGAATGACTAGACTCTAGCTAGAATGCTGGACATATGGTTACATGCCTATGTGTTATATTTTATATGTTGTCATGATTATATTGTACATGTATCACACTGATTTGTTGATCTTGCAGACAAGATATCCTCCCCTAAATATACTAAGTTACGTTGGTTTATTGTGATTTGTTTTAGCTGACATAGTATGCCTTGCAGGAAGAGATCAAAAGGGCTAGAAAGATGGTAGACTCTAAAGACTCTCCCTATGAATCAGATGAGAAACGTGGTGTTGGGAACTCTTCTGATTTGGAAGCCACATTGAGAAGCTTGAAGGAAGAAATAAGGAGTTGTAAGGTGGATAATGACAAAATCATGCAGGCACAAGAGAAACAAGCAGAGGTTAATGCAACACTACTTCAGAGTTTGTCAGAATAGAAACAACAAGGACCACTTTTGATCAACCATGAGTAGGAGGACAAAACTAATGGGGCATATGGCAGTAGGTCTTATGGTGGTATAGGTCAGATAGAGATGACACAATCAAAGATGGTAGGTTGTTGGACACTCCGGTTAGGAGAGGTGATGGACACAGGTACTATTCTAGTTATGGTTCTAATAAGCATCATGATCATCATCGTTATCATCCTTACAAGAGGAGTGATAGGGGATACTTGTCGGATGAGTTTAAGAAAGAAAAGCCACCTACATTTGATGGAGAGATGAAGAAATCATAGGATTCAGAGGCATGATTACTTGGTATGAGGATGTTCTTTAGATTGCATGATTATTCAGAAAACATGAAAGCAAAGATAACCACTTTCAGTCTTAAAGGTAAAGTAGATATTTGGTGGGAAGATGTGAAGAATGTTAAAGGTATACGTGAGGATGATTTGACTTAGCATGAGTTTGAGAGGCTCTTTAAGAAGAAGTATTTGTCAGAGAGATACTTTGATGATAGAGCTAAGGAGTTTTACGAGTTGCAGATGGGTTCCATGATAGATGATGAATATACTAGCCAGTTCTTGGAGTTGTTGAGACATGTGCCTTATCTCAAGGAGGAGAAGGCCAAGGTTAAGAGATGCATCAGTGGACTACCAATAGCATACAGTGACTGGATTGAGTTCGATGATCCTATATCATTGGAGGAGGCCATTCGAAAGTTGAAACATTGTTATGAGTCGTCGAAGTGCAAAGTTGAGCCTAAGCGTGACTTGAAACGAGATGATAAAGCTAAAGGAAAATGGCCACCAAAGTGAAAAAGACCTCAAGATGTAAGTGAGAAAGAAAATGTAGTCCCTTACAAGAAGTTCAATACAACTGAGAAGGAATATGGAGAGCAACAAGTTAGAGGTAGTGGTAGAGAACCATTACAACGTTGGATATATGGTAAGGATCATCGTAAGAGGGATTGTCCATAGTATCAGAGTGGTGGTAGACCCTAGATCTATATTGCTCAGGAGGCACATACAGTTGGTGATGTTGGACATATCATTACTAGAATCTATGCAGTTGTGGACAACAAGCAGGAGGATCATCATGCATCTATCTTTGAGATGGACGATAAGCTTTGTGATCGAGTTGTCTCTATTCTGATTGATCATGGATATAACTATAGTTATATTAATCTTGACCTAGTTGATAAATGTGGTTTTATAAAATAAGTGCATGCAAAATCTTGGTTGGTACAGTTGGCTATAGGTACAAAGAAGAGAGTTCACCATTGGGTAAGAGCTTGTGCATTTGAGTTAAATGGTATACCTACAGCAACACATTTGAATGTACTACCATTGGGATCGTATAGTATTCTTTTGGGTATGGATTGGTTGTACCTTCACAGGACCAAAGTAGATTGCTTCGACAAGGCCATTGAGTGTGTGGATGATAGTGGGGAAAGATAACTTTGCAGGGAAATAAGAAGCCTCCATCAATGATGATGGTTACCGCTACGTAGGCTAAGCGTAGTTGCAAAAAAAGGTTGTGTGATGTTTGCAGTGCATATATCTAGTGACAAGGGCAAAGATGTTGAGGATTCATAAATCTTCAAGAGGTACCCTGTATTGCAGCAGTATCAAGATGTGTTTCCAGCAAAGATTCCAGAGGTACCTCCTCACAGGGAAGTGGATTTCTCGATTAAGTTGGTGCCAAGGGCAAAACCAACATCGAAGGGACCTTACATGATGAGCACTTTTGAGCTAATAGAGTTGAAATTGTAGTTAAAGGATATGCTTGACAAGGGATACATTATACCAAGTGTATCACCTTGGGGTGCACTAGTGTTGTTCGTAAAGAAGAAAGATGGTACTCTTAGATTGTGCATTGATTACAAGCAGTTGAACAAGGTAATGATTAATAACAAGTACCGATTGTCAAGGATTGATGACTTGTTTGATCAGTTGAAGGGAGCAACAATGTTCTCTAAGATTGACTTCAGATCGAGATACCGCCAGGTACACATCAAGGAAGAGGATATCTTCAAGATTGCATTTGGGACAAGTATGGGCATTATGAGTTTGTTGTAGTTCCATTCAGTTTGACTAATGCTCCAACTACATTTATGTGTTTGATGAATAGTGTGTTGTGTCCTTATCTGGACAAGTTTGTTATTGTATTCATTGATGACATATTTTTATATTCTAAAAATGAGGAAGAACATGCAGAAAATTTTGCACAAGCGTTGAGATTGCTAAGAGAGCATCAGTTGTATGCTAAGCTTAGCAAGTGAAACTTCTTTCAGACAAAGGTGCATTACTTGGGACATGTCATTTCCAAGGAAAGCATAGTAGTAGATCCAGAAAAGATAAGGGTCATCATAGAGTGGGCAACTCCTAAGAATGTGGATGAGGTAGATCATTCATGGGATTGGCAAGTTACTACCATAGGTTTATCAGAAACTTCTCATGCATTGCATATCCAATCACATCATTGCAGAGGAAAGGTAAGAAGTTCGAATGGAAAAAATAATGTGCAACTAGTTTTGAGTATCTCAAGCAGTTGTTGACACATGCATCAGTACTAAAGATTGCAAATCTGTACAAGGAGTTTGTAGTGTGTACAAATGCTTGTAATAGAGGACTTGGTGGAGTTCTCATGCAAGAAGGACATGTAGTGTTCCATGAGTCACAGGAACTGAATGAGCATGACCAGAAATATCTGACGCATGATCTTGAGCTATCAACAATCATACATGCATTGAAGATGTGGAGGCACTATCTTCTTGGCAGGAGGTTTGTATTAAGAGTGATCATAGTGGGTTGAGGTATTTTTTTGACCAGCCGAATCTAAATGCTAGGCAAGCTAGATGGTTGGCCACCCTTAGTGAGTTCAACTTCGAGATCAGATACATCAAAGGAAAGGAGAATTGAGTTGCAGATGCTCTTAGTAGGAAGGTACAGGTAAATCATATAGCAACTATGAGCTCTTGTGGGACAGAGTTAAATGATAGGATCTTGCACGTAGAACAACGGGATGACAAGTACATGGAGATTATGCATAGGTTACAATAGGGTATAGGTACAAGCACATGTGCAAGTATAGGTGAAGGTACATGTACATGTACATATATAGGTGCAGGTTCATGTATAGGCATAGGTATAGGTACAGGTACAGGATGCAGACTATCGTCTCACGACATATGTTTTGGTGAGATTCAGGGACAGGATCTATGCCGAATTACAGTGAGATCAAGAAGCTTATCTTGAGGGAGTTTCATGTCAAGCCATACTCGGATCACCCACGATATCAAAAGACATTGACGGCAGTGAAGAAGTTCTACTATAGGCCGAATCTGAAGAAGGAAGTGGCAGAGTTTGTGGCTAGATGTTTAGATTCTCAGTAGGTAAAGGCAGAATGTAAGCATCCAGGTGGTCTACTACAACCTATTATGATTCTAGAATGGAAATGGGAGGTCATTTCCATGGATTTTATTATAGGTCTTCCAAGGATAGTGAGACAACATGATTCTATTATGGTTGTGGTCGACAAGTTGAGCAAGGTATCTCACTTCATTCCAATGAAGACTACATATTCAGCTAGTGAGTTGGCACAAGTTTTCATCAGAGAGATAGTGAGATTACAGGGTGTTCTAATGAAGATTGTGTCAGACATGGATGAAAAGTTCACTTCCAAGTTCTGGAAGGAGCTATTTGCAAGTTGGGGTACAGAGTTGGCCTTTAGTACAACTTATCATCCATAGACAAATGGAAAAATAGAGAGGGTCAATAGGATCTTGGAGGATATACTGAGGATGTACATGATGCACCAACAAAGTAGATGGGAGGAGTATCCTCCATTGGTTGAGTTCGCATACAACAACGCTTATCAAGAGTCATTGAGAATGAATCCTTTCGAGGCATTGTATGGATGGAGTTGTAATACTCCCATCAGCTCGAGTGATCCAGTGAACAAAGAACTTATTGGACCGGATATGTTGGTAGACATGGAACAAGAAATGTAGGTTATAAAGAATAATCTAAAGGCAACAAAGGATAGACAAAAGAGTTATGCGAACTAGCACAGGGTATTCAAGAAGTTTCAGGTTGGGGAGCATGTGTATTTTCACATGAAGCCCAAGAATTACTATTTGAGGATTGGATCATGTGTCGAGTTGGCACCACGGTATTGCAGGCCTTTCGAGATCCGTGAGAGGATTGGACTAGTTTTCTATTGAATTGCACCGCATCCAAGAGTGAAAGTCCATGATGTTTTCCATATTTCATTGCTTAAGAGGTATATAAAGGATGTTGATCATGTTATTGATTGATCTGTATTGCAGGTGGTGCAAGAAGGAGAGTTCTAGCTGGAGCCTCAGTGCATATTGCAGCAGAAGCATCTCATGCCCAGAAACAGAGCCACAGAACAAGTTAAAGTGCAGTGGAAGCACTTTGGGCCTGAAGAAGCTACATGGGAAATGGCGTATCAAATGTGGGCCATGTATCCTTCATTGTTTGTGGGTTGAGGCAAAGAAATTTTGGTTTGATGTTTGGTATATGTTTTGCTGATGTTTTGGTATATGTATATATGTATATGGGCTTAAATACTACCACGAAATAAGTTATAAAGCTCCAATAAGCGGTATGGTTGCTATCTTGTCATGTTGTCATGATGTTTTGCTTTTAAGTAGGCCTTTCATTGTAAATACTGCAAGGATCTAAGTTATAAAGCTCCATGGGAATCATGCTTACTTTTTAGCAGTTTTGTTGAGGTCTTGGTGTGGTTTAACACCAAAGATGATGTTCCCCAAGGGGGAGGGTTCTGTAACAACCCTGGGGAAAATTTCATGTAATAAAAGTTAATAAAGGAAAAATAAGACCACGGTCAAGGGACATGTATTCCAAGCTGAATGTTGGGCAAATATATATTAGTGGGCATCATTGGATGTGTTTATGGCAAAGGAAATTAGCAAAGGATAAGGCAAAAAGGAATTTTTGGCACATTTAATTATGAAAATAAAGGAAAATAGGAGAAAAGGGAGGTGAAAGGTCACAGGTTGCATGTGAGGAGGAAAATAAAGGAAAATAATGGAAATTGAAAAAAATAGAGGCCTCGTTGATAAAAAGGCTTCTGAGGGTTAGTTGGCAGGGTTTAGTCAGTGTAGGCTTGGTCAAGGTAACCTTTTGTCAGTTCAGTTTTGGTGCTCTCTGATTATTCTCTCTTCTCTCTCTCCCTCTTGGTCACTTAGAGTTTTCTTGGAGCACTCTAGCTTTGGATCAAGGAAGAAAAGCAAGCAAAGGGAAAGGAAGGAAAGCAAAGATCAATCAAGGAGGATTATGATCAAGCATCTTCATCATGAATACTTGCAGGTAACATATGGCATGTGTGATTTCCTATCTAGTTTTGACATGCATGGCTTTGCATGTTGGTGTATGGGTCTCTTGTTATCGGTGGCATGGTTTTGCAGGGTTATGACAGTGGTTTTCAGCCTAGCCTTGCTTAAACTGGATGTTATGGTGTGTTGGGATGTTTATCTCGGTTTTGAGCTTTGGATTTTCCAAATGGATTTCGGAATTTGGAGTGGATGTGGTCTCAAGGTTCATCCCCAAAGGCATAGGAATCCCTTGACCAGTTTTGGCAAGATACACGGTAAAGCCTAAGGGAGGAGTTTTGGTTTAGGGCCTAGTGATTCAGGTTTGGATTGCAGTAAAGCTTGAGAGACTGGTCTCAGTTTAGGGCCTAGTGATCCGGGATTGGATTAAGGTAAATCCTGAGAGACAAGGAAATGAAAAATTCCTCAAGGATAGTGATGGATTTCATATGGAATTCCAAGCTCGGTTTGGATTTGTGATCGGAGCATCGGTTTCGGTGTGATCACGGTTTGGTGTGGGTGGAGGTGGTTTAACCTCTGGATGCCTTTGGTTCTTTTTGGATTGGTTTATCCATGAGATCTCACATTCATGCTTGGAATATGGCACGAGGGTGATTAGTTGAAAGAAAGATTTGGTTCAACCATGTCTACAGTCAGGTGGTACGTGGAAGTCCCAAACCTAGTCGGATTTGCATATGATTAATGAAAGCTAAGTTCTCTTA
This sequence comes from Pinus taeda, assembly GCA_000404065.3. Classification (NCBI taxonomy): domain Eukaryota; kingdom Viridiplantae; phylum Streptophyta; class Pinopsida; order Pinales; family Pinaceae; genus Pinus; species Pinus taeda. The sequence goes on along the minus strand of APFE031541535.1, from coordinate 70,932 downwards.
CTTTTGTAATTGTTTATATGTGGATTTAATGGTTGTTATACCTATGTTATTTCCATGGTTTTATGTTGGTTATAAGCATCGTTAATTGACTGATTCATTTCATGGTTATTTCATGTATTTACTTGTAATTTTTAAAATGATGGATGAAAGACCTAATTGATGTCATAACAGTGCAAGGGAGAAGGTGTTGATGCTTCTTGTCATGTACCATAAGAGTTTTCAGTCATTCATGCTCTGTCTTGTATCCTAGACTTGTAGGTTTCATTGATGCCAAGTGTTTGACAGAATGTTAGTCCCAGTTGGGGGTGGTTAGGCCTAGTCTCGAAGTTGATTTTTGGTTTATTAATCTTGTCATCATGTGTTTGATGGATCCTAAAGTTACATCAAGTTCTGGGAAGTGGCCATAATTCTGGGCTAGAAAAGTGCCTTAAATTTCGTGGACGCTGGCATAAGTCTATTGGGAAAAATCCCTGTATGTAGGCATGTAGGACTATGAGAGTGTCCATAGGTCCTTAGATGCTGGCATGCCCATAGCATGAGAGATTCCAGAGGTCAATACGTCTAAAAGGTCAATGGGACCCAAGGGCAGGATGCTTGAGTGGCTGAGATGTCCTGGTGGTGTTGTTGTTGATGTAGAAAGTATGGTTGATGTGTTTTCGTCGGTTTCATTTCCCCCGGTTGGCCAATTACTTTGGTAGATGTGGGAGGAGGGTGGTTACAGAGAGGTACATGAAGAAATTGAAAGGTTTTGTTTTACAAAGGACAAAAACCGAGGGGTCTATGGTAGAGGGGTATATATTGTATAAGTCTTTCTATTATGCCAGTGAGTAAATCAAACATATCGACAACACACTAGGTGCGACGATTTGGGACAACGAAAGGGATGAAGACAAAGATAAGGGGAGCTTCTCAAAATGAATGAAAAGAGGTGCATGATAAAGAGTAAGTAGTTTATCATTTGTCAAATTTATACATAGTAACTATTCACATTGAACTTTATATTAATGCATATTTTGATCTCATACGTACTATATATGTTGTTTTGATTTCATCAACAAATTCAATAATTTAAGCCATCAATAAATTCATTCTTTACAATATCGAAGCGACACAACTGTGGATCACATTATACAAGCACAAGAGGAGGAAACAGGACATGGTAGAATTGTGCTTTATCCTGATCCTTTAAAATAAAATATACCAATGACATACCCTAACAATTGGGTTGTTGAGTAAGTCAGAGAGAAATACGTTCATCTGGGCATTAGCCTTGTGCTGAAGAGGATGCGCTAAACATAGGGATTGGGTGCAACAACTCCGTAATTATAATCTCTTTATATACATTTTTAACTTCACACTGCACCTTTGAATTGTAACACCTATATATATTTTATATTTTTAATTATGTTTAGGTTATTAGACACATGACACTGTGTTTTTTTCCTTTTTTATAGGTGCATTTGTTCCCATCTATGTGGGCATATGGACATCATTTTTGCACAGAGGATGTCGATGATGGATGCATGACACAAAACTCTAGAGTGGAAGTCGAGTTCGACCAATCTAGTCATGCTAGCCACCACGATCAAAACTTAATGCAGGGGATATTAGGTTACATTAGAAAGATACATGAGATCATTCAAGTGGGCTTCTTTTCTTTCCAGTGTGCTATTTTTAGGTGCAAATGGTGGAACACCTTTGATTAGAATAATTCAAAGGAAGATCGCGATAGTGGGTTGATATCTATCAACTCTAGAAAGATGTGGCATGAAGCTAGGGAGACTTAGGTTTTCCCATAACACTGCAACCAGGTGTTTTTTTACCCAAATGTATTGGATAGGGATTGGTGGTTTGTATTAAGACATGACCCTAGATCAAAACTTATTTTTGAGAAAAACAGTGTTATCATGTCAAGCGAGGAAGATAATTAGGGTGATGACAACAGAGAGTGATATGTGCTTGTGTTATTTAACCATTTATACTATTGTTGCATGTTCTTGTTTTCTTTATTTCGTTAATTATATTGTTTTTTTATTCGCATTGTTGGCATTTTATATAATTGGTAAGATTCACAAATGTTTTTACACATTTTTTGCAGTGGAAACTTTTTTACACTTAAAACAAAGTATTTCCAATTGTGTACAATATCTATGATAATAGGGATTCAAGGTCACAATCCTTCTCAAATAGGAAAATGAGAAGAATATAACCAAAATGAGAATATAGTGAATTTGGAAACAACATTGAAGATTTATTTTGATTTAGATACTTATTAGTTTATTAATGAGTTCACATGTTTTTTCTTCTTGTTTAGTTCAAAATCAATATAAATCATGTAGTGATAACTCTATGGGGACTTTAACAATGAAAAATTTGTGTATTAATATGTAAAATTAAATTCTTGACATAAGAGGTAAAATCATGTTTATTATATTTAAATGACAATTCTTGCAACATTATGTAAACTAAAAGGAGGTCTTATGCATGTATAAAATGTTGATTACATCTTTTTATGGCCAATAAGAGAAACAAATGGGCTTACATGGATGCATGAAAGGTTTTAATTTTTTTCTTCATGGATAATAGAACAATTTTGACTTTTCTTTTCTATAGTAATTATAAATAAAAGTTGAATTAATAAATATTTTATGGCTAAGAATTAAATGATAAATAATGTGATGACGATTAAAACACATTTGTTTGACTTTCTAATAGACTTGGTGATGCATTTTTCTTTCCTATTTAGATTATGTAAAATAAATATCTATTTTTATCTATTTATAAGTAAATTGTTTAAAGTAGACATGTCTTTATCATTGTGAACATGATGTAATATTAGCTAGGAGAAACGTGAAAACATGAATTTTAGTGACTATCTTGTGATAATTATGTAGAAAAAAGTAATATTTCTTGAGTTCATTAAAAGAAATCAATATATTATTTGTCAAAAGTTTAAATCTAATATACTATGATTTTTGTAATTTTTGTATTATTTAACTCATATTTATTATTAAAAAGAATTAAATTTAAACTGATACAATAACAAATAAAGAACCAAAATAGCACAAAAATGTTATATCTTGATTACTAGAAAAAAGTTCACTTGTCTCTTTAGGGGAGAACTTCCAATAGAGGAAATACCCAACTACAAGTAACTTCAGATGCCTTATTTTACATTTCTTGATCCTCATCTTTAGAGAGAGAAATTTTTAATTTAAATTCGTAAGAGTTGCTATAAATATTAAATTTAAATTGCTAGAAAATCTCATCACTTTTGTGACAAA
>APFE031541535.1:0-67190 GCA_000404065.3 Pinus taeda | reverse complement strand
TATTATTAATATTTTATATTAAAAATTGAATGAGTTACATATTTTCGTCTTATTCAGAACTAACTAAATTATTTTACCTTTAATTATTTTTACCTTGTGAGTATTGAAATATTTTACTAATTAAGTTAGAATGAATATGAATGAACTATCTAAGCAATAGACAAATATTTATTGTAATTGTACAATCATGGTTTCAAACATACTAAACTTTGTAATTTATACAATATCTTTGCATTTTTTTATTATAAAGTAAGTCATTTTGCATGCAATTTCATAATAAAATTTTGATATAAGTTCACCAATACATAATCTATAATAAATATTATTTCATAAAAATAAACATCATGGTGATAACCATCTAATAAACATAAACATCATCTAAGATACACATTCAAATTCATTATCATTATCTAATTATATATACCTCTAGCACATATAAATGTCATTAGCTAGCACACAAATCTAATAATCCAAAAGGGCATCATCATTGTGATCAAATCTAACAAAACAAAAGATTGTAATCTAACATCATCACCACACACATCCTTAAATTAATATACATCTCATATCAAATAACTGATATCACATACACATCTATCCGCAAGCACATTAAATGAACATATCTAACATGACCTAACAATATACACATCAACACAAACATATAAATTAAGTACATAAATATGAACAAAAAAAAATGAACCATATATATATATATATAAACTAGTCAAATAATTGCAATCAAATATCTGATACAACAAACGTAGTAATGTCAACCTGGTCTGAAATAGAAGATGATGGATGGTCAACTACTGCCTCAATGTTTGTCAAACTCTGAGGTGGAGAAGGAGGGGGCTGGTTTGCAGCAGAAGGCGATGGATGGTTAACTACTGCCTTAATTTATGTCGAACTTTGAGGTGGAGGAGGTAGTTGGTTTGCTCTGTCAGGAGAAACATAAGGCACATCCTCTAGCTATGGCATCTGATCATCAGGCGAATGATGAGGAGGTGTACTACCAGAAGGATCAATGATACCTTGACCATGATCCAATGGAGTAATGCTACCAGAAGCATCATGAGCACCACCCTCATCATCATGATCCAACAGGGTAGCATTGCGTGAAGGCTCATCTAATCTATCTGTTGTCGCATGCCCTGCATCCCTCATTGTTGCCAGTAGCCTACTAGCTCTGACGATATGATGCATAAGAGTCATCATCTCTTGTGGACAATCCATGTAGAGATCCATGAACCTAGGATCTACACTGATGTCTTGAGCTCTCGCAGGGTAGACTCTCTCCTCAACCAAAACTCTAGAAAATATGTTGCCGTAGTCAATCTGAAATCTCAAACCATCCTTATGGGCCCAAATCCCCACACCCCCCTAAGGATGTGCCTCACCCTCTTGGGCCTCACACATCTCCTCATCTGCTCCTTCAGGTGGGGGAGGAGGCATGTCCCCAAAGAATGTGTCGATGTCTAGAAAATATATAGTATACAACAATTATTAGACAATTTCATTAAACAATTTAATAAAACAAGTTAAAAGACGTGCTAGAATAAAATTTATTCTAATTAATTAAAATACTAAAATGAAACTAGACTAATTTAAAGAAAACACTAATATTACCTCTATCATCTACATGCTCATCTATTGTGAAGAGGGTGTTGGGACACTCTCTCTAATCAATACATGCATACGAAAATGACAACAATATAGACACATGGTCATCCTCACTGGCCAATAACACTAGTTCCTAGGCGGAAATCCTGACCAGATACTCCGACATGCCCCTCTTGGGAATCATCTGCCCCCACATGCGCTTATGTACCTTAGTCATCGACCTAGGAGGGCAACGGTCAAATGTAGGCCTCATCTCTGGAAACCTCTCAAAAAATAAAGAAAAAATCTTTGAAGCGAAATGGAAGCTCGCCCTCCCATGTATCATCGCATGACATCTATCTAAAGGCATACAAGACTACCTCAAAAAAATGACAGATCGTATGATACATCATGTTGCTTGAATCAAAGAATTGACATAATACAAAAGAGGGAAACTAATGCACTGCCCATCACTAGTAAAGTGTGCAATGGTGGTGAATAATAATGAGAGGCACCTAACTTCCTATGTAGCAAAAGAATAAATCCTTAGCTATTCACCATGCACCTAAAAATCTGTTGGATGTACTGCATGAGGCCCAGCATATCTCTGAGAGTAGGCAAGTTGACTCTCTGCTGCAACCCCATGGGGGACATTAAGGAACTGGGGAAAATACTCCCCTCTCCAAGATAGGCCAGTGATAAAATATATCTCCTCCTTAGAGGGCCTATACCACACCTCAGGACCAAGATGGAAACCCTGCTCCTAGACACCCCATCGGCAAATCAGATGTGCCAACAAGTTAGAGTGCACCTTCAGGGATGTAGCCTCCTCACAGTACTTGAGGAGACCTACATTCCTCAAGAGCGCTCAAGTCGTTGTGCTTATAGGGAAAGGGTATAAATCCATCTCCCTCTCTCAAGCCTCCCATAGTCAGACCACATTTTATTGGTCTCGCCATTTGCTCCTGCTCCTGCTACTGGTCCCTCTACTGACATCTCTGCTACATGATTTACATATAAAATACATCAACCTCATACATAAAACACATTTTTTTTTATTAAATGAAAAATGTATTTATAAATATAGAAATAGAACTTTCAATTAAAAAAAATCCTCGGTGCGCTTAAAAAAATAGTAATGCAATGGTTGCGGTGTGCTATCAAACAAAACCGCACTAGCTGAAATGCGCACATATAGATGACACATTGATGTTGGTTCATATATTTAAATTTTCATCGCAGTGTGTCTCAAACTTATGCATCAGTGCACACATATAACCTTTTCGCACCAACACAGAACGTTAAGGTTATCGAATGCACCAATCTATATTTTTTAATATTCTTTTTTCAGTGCGTTTGGTAAATATAAACGCACTAGGTGTAACCTAAAAATGTACGCATTGGCTTACAATTTATAGTTTTTCCCGATGTGTTTTCATTTATGAAACGCCCCACAAAATAGTGGTGTGTTAGGCTCATGCATCGAACGATGGTGCAATCTGTAAATTTACAAGGTGCACTGCAATTAGTGCGAGGCAAAGTTGTGGAGCGCACCACACAGGATTTATTTTTTTTCAAAAACAATGGATATTTTTGGCTAATTTTCAATTCTAATCTGCTAAAAATTTAAAGTAGAGAATTGCATAGACATGGGAATTTGCTCGTCGAGGAGGCATTCTTGACATGTAATTGAGAAAAACAAATTTCACCACTGTTGAGAAAAATGGAAAGTCACGCACTGAGCACGGTATGGAAGGATGGTGAGTAGGAGAAGCACTGATGTTAGGGTGCTTACATGAGGTAAAAGTGGCACCGGTGCTCTAAAGCTCTCCAACATTGTAGATGGAAAAATTGAAATTTATGGCCAGGAGGTTTTATTTTATTTTATTTTTATTTAACCCTTCCCCGATGCGTTATTATAACCGCACCGGTGCATCAGATATCCAAGGACACCATTTTTTGTTTTTTGTTCTTTTGTTTTTGTTTTTTTGTTCTTTTGTTTTTTTTTAATTAAAAGGCCTATAACGGTGCTTTCATTAAGACACCCTGGGCCGATCTAATACATGTATCACACCGGTGCTTTGTTGGACTATAGCATCGCATTTAAAAAAGAATAAAAATTGCCTAGCAGTGCCCTTTAGAAGGTGCGCCACAACGTTTTAATACATGAACAACAATGGTGTTTCATTGGAATATAGCACCACATTTTTTTGAAAATTAAAAAGTATAGAAATGCTCCTTCTAGGTATGCACTGAGGCGTTTTACTACAAGAACGAAACCAGTGTTGTGGGTACATATAACATCGACAATTTTTAAAAGTTAACATTTTTCTAGTGCTATCGATTATTAAAGCACCAATGCGTTTATTTATTTAGTGTATTATGTTTTGTTATTTTATAAAAATAAATATTCCATGGTGCACCATGTTATTTTTGGCACCGATGCTTATATGGATAGTAAAATATTTGTGGATTTATATATTGTAGACACTATGAAATTTTTTTTTTCGTTAAAACATCCACCCACCCACCTCCGCTAGTGACCTTTGCTACAAACAGATTTTTGGGTTATTTTTATAGGGGCTTCTGTAAAAACCTTTGCTAGAAGGTCTTTTCCTTGTAGCGAGTTGGACCTGGTAGGGTGTTGGAGTATCCTATCAATTGTAGCTAATAAAACTAGGGCGTTGGAGCGTCCTTTTAGTTAGAGATGGTAAAAATAGGTTGTAAGAGCATCCTTTTAGGAGTTGGAGCTTCCTAATATATTGAATGCTTTTCTAGAGTATTAGTAAGTTAGAGCTTCCATTTTTGTTGGAGTTGAAAAAATTGTACTCATAAATTATTAGAATATCATTCGATGGTTTTTCTCCTGGAAGGGTTTCCACCTAAAAATATGTTGTGTGCCGCCATTTCCAAACCAATCGTCAAGAAGCAAGGCTTATATACTACTCTTCCTACTCCTAGTCGACCTTGGGAATCCATCTCCATGGATTACATGTTGAGCCTTCCTTCTACTAAGCACGACAATGACTACGTTTTTCTAGTCGTCAATAGATTCTCTAAGATGGCCATTATGGCGGTCTGCAAAAAGAGTATCACAACAAAGGCCACTACTAAGCTCTTCTTTGAGCGAGTGTGGATACACTTTGGGATCCCACAGTCCATTGTCTCTAATCGGGACAACAAATTCTTCAATGCATTTTTCTCAAGTCTTTAGTCGATGTTGGATACCAAACTCACTAAGTCCACAACTTTCCATACCCAAACTGATGGCCAAACAGAAGTTGTCAACATGATGGTTGTACACATTTTGCGCATATACAACTCGAAGAATCCACACACATGGGATGAAAGCCTCCCCTATGTCCAACACAGCTACAAAAGATCTCTCCACAACTCATCGGTCCACAACCCCTTTCAAGTATGGTTGGGATTTTAGCCATTATGTCCCATTGATGTGGCCATACCATTTGCAGCTACTTAGGAAAATTTGCCTCATGTCCAGTCCAAAGCTGATAGGGCCTACAACTTCATTGAGCACATTCAACACATCCTCCAGTAGGTCCATGATATATTGGACAAAGCCAGTTCTAAGTACAAGCAGCGCCATGATCAACATTAGGTGCCACACAAGTTCTAGGGAGGCGACAAAGTTTGGCTACATTTGCAAAAGGATCACCTTGTTGGATGCCACCACAAGCTTCGCCCGGTCCGATATGGGCCATACACCATCACCAAGGCTGTAGGGGAAAATGTGTTCAATATTAGCATTCCATCATTCCTTGGTCTGCACCTTGTTCTTAATGTAGAGCGCCTTCGACCATACTTTCCACCATTACTAGACACATTTGAGGTTGCAGAACAACTCACACCAACAGAACTAAACCCAGACTGCATGGAATAAGCCACAACTGATCGGATCATGGACACACAGATCAAGAACACTCGCCAATAGAAGATCCAACGATGTTGGGTTGTCAAAGCTAGCCAACTACTTCACCAAGGCAAGTGGCTCACCAGGGACCAAGTTCAATAGAAGTTTCCCCATCTCATGAAGACACTCAAACCAATGGGGACCATTGCTTCCTAAGTGGGGAGGAATGATCCAGGTGGATATTGGTGGCCACCTGCCTATTCGACTTGGACCCCTAACACTGTCTCTTTCAGTTTTTTCAATTTCCTTAATTGTAGCACAATTTACTATTTTTGGCAGTTTTTTGGGTCCTGAACTTCCGGAGTCGTTTTGAGGCCCTAAATAACAGTTTTAGAGAAAGCAAAGAGACCAAAAACGTCTCTTTGAGAGATTCGAAACAAGGTATTATGATAGCCAAGCATAGATCATATTCCAAAGTTACGACCCCAGGAAGTTGATGTACCAACTTACCCAAATGGGGCCCACATTTTTGGCGCTTCATCTCCTAGGGTTAGGTTTTTGAATTTTTAGGGGTTTTTATTGTTTCTCAATAATAAATAGGCCTTTGAGACTCATTGTAACACAGTTTAGAGGCATGCAGTCACCACATCTCTTCTCGGAGATAAGCTACCATCGCCCGAGCTAGTTTATTTCCATTATGTTTGTAAGCATATTTCATTATTCTGATATTAATGAAATGAAGTGTTATGTCGATTTTTACGAGCATAGATGAAAAAAGATATCGGATGGGAGCAGCCTGCAACTTGAGCGAGGATTGAAGTTGGTGCTAGGGTTTTGCATTAAGGTTCCATGGCGGGACGCGCAGGGGGGAGCGCCTCTCCCTCCTACAATCAGGCAGTCACAGAGGGAGGAAAGGAAGCAGGAGGGAAGCACTTCAAAAAACCGTCGGAAAAGATTTTAGAAGCAAGAGGCAAGGAGACAGTTGGAAGAAACGAATTACAGGATCAGGAAGGAAATCAACAGGAAACAAGTAAAGAAAAGGAGAAGGGAGGCGACAACAGAAAAACGACCTCCACGAGAACTACGGGAGTTTGTAAACCCAAATTGAGCATCATTCCCCCGGTCATACTAAGTGATCTAGCGATTCAAGCACATAGGGACCATATGAAAGAACATGCGATCATTTGCAAGTTCATGGGGTTATGGCCAACGGAGAGGGAATTACATATTTGGATTAGGAGCCATTGGAAGCCAAAGGGAGAAATACATTTACATTTGGGTTCTAAGGGCTTCTTCATAGTGGTTTTTATGAGCCTAGAGGACAAAGACAGAGTGTTCGAAGGAGGGCCTTACTTCTATGCTGCGACAAGACTCTACATGTGGCCATGGATGATGAACTTTGTACCGGAATGTGAGACATTTACATCCGTATCGGTTTGGATTAGACTATACTCATTACCTCTGGATTACTGACAACCAGATTCTTTGAAAACCACAGGCAACAAGATTGGGCATTTTCTGAAGATATCAGAGGCAACCCTTAAAGGTAAATATACCTCCTTCGCCCGAATATGTGAGGAAATGGATCTATCTGGAGCCCTTCTGGAAGCAATAATTTTAGAGGTATATGATGAAGAATGGGTGCAAATGGTGGACTATGAGCACATACCATTCATATGCCGCAAATGTCATGAACACAACCATCTATTCAGAGATTGCCCAACAAACAATACGGACGACAATGGGAAAACCTCTTTGGATAGAGATCACGAAGGTTTCACCAAGATTGGGGGCAAAGGGAAAGGGGGTAAATGGCCACACAATAAGATTAGTGAAGACAGTTACACAAGACACAACAGCTTCAAAATCATAGAAGAAGTAGAGGAGAACGTGGAGATAGTCCAGGACAGGGAAAACATATTTAAGGAGCAGGATACGAAAGCTGAAATGGAGGATATCACAATAAAAAACCAGTAGAAGGAGGCTCTACCAAGTTGCATGGCGATCAGTAAGGACCATGAGATGACTCCAAGTGAGATAGGAACAGAGGACCATGAACTACAGGAGATTCTAGATAAGGAAAATCTAGATCTAGAAATATTTATGGAACAAGGAAAGAACAAAGGAGTGGACTCCTTGCCAAAAGAAGATTATGATCGAGTTCAACAACTCTTTCTATGGAGGGAAAAATCAAAGGGAATGGGTGTCAAAAGAAACTACGAAATCCAGGAGCCAAGTGGGATCAAAATGATGGAGAACTCAGAGGCACAATCTCCAAAGAACTCAAGAAGAAAAAGAGGAAGGAAAAGAAAGAATGAATTGCTAAACAAATGTGGAAAACTACAGATTAACTCAGGTAAGATGAAAGATCTTACCAGCTATTCCTTTACTAACCTTTCTTAATGAAGCTCACAACTTGGAATATTAGAGGTATAGGTAGTAGAAGGAAACAAAGGAATCTAAGTAATAAAATAAAAGAAGAAAAACGAGACATGGTCTTTATTCAGGAGACTAAATGTTCAATGGAAAAAATAAGAGAAATTCATAACAAATGGTTAATCAAGTATGAGTATTTAGAGGTTAAGGCAAATAACTCGGCATGTGGGATTCTCACGCTATGGGATCCACAGAAATTTGGAATCCTGGATGCTGAAGCATCCAGGAACTATCTATCTTTGGTGTGTAATCCTGTCGGTGATAAGGAGACATACATGATAACAAATGTTTATGGACCTCAAAAGCAAGCAGTTAAACTCAAGCTTCTTACCTCCCTGGAAGGTCTAAGAGCAAGACATACCAATATGCCTTGGATAGTTGCAGGTGATTTCAATATCATAAAATCTCTTTCAGAAAAAAAAGGAGGCACTAGACAACTAGGCAGAGACTCTGAAGCCTTCCAAGATTTCATTATTAACATGGGACTAGTGGACACTGAGACATTTAATGGAACCTTCACTTGGAACAATAAAAGGGGAGGGGATTCCCAAGTGGCTTCCAAACTTGATAGATTTATTGTTTCTAAGGATCTCCTCCTCACAGGACCAGCCATCACAGCTTCCATTCTGCCCTTTGGAGGCTCGTATCACTGGCTAGTTCAGCTAGAAGCTACCTTTATGGGCACTCCGAGAAACAGACCCTTCAGTTTTGAAAATGCCTGGCTCACACACCCCAAATTCACCAGCAACATTGATAAATGGTGGAAAGAGGAGTTGAATATTCAGGGGACTAAAATGTTCATGCTCCAGCAAAGACTGAAACATATCAAATCCAAACTTAAAGCTTGGAACAAAAGGGAATTTGGCGTTATCCTCAAAGCCATAATAGAAACTGAGCAGAAACTCCAGGAAATCAATTAGATCAATATCACAGAGGGCTTTAATGAAGAGAGTCAAAAACTAACTAACTCTTTGCAGGAAGAATGGGAGGATTGACGCTTACAAGAGTAAATTTTCTGGAGACAGAAATATAGGATTCAATGGATCAAAGAGGGAGAAAGAAATACAAAGTTCTTCCACAAATCCACTTTGGCCCACAGAGCACACAATAGAATCACAAAGATCAAAGATTCTCAGGGTATTGAGCTTGTCACTCACAAAGACATGGAATCGAGTCTAGTACAACATTTCTTCAATATTGCAAAGGAGCCAATCGAGGATAGATCTAGTTTCATTGATCAGTTCACTCAGTATATTCCTAAGTTGGTTACCAGAGAGGACAACCACAATCTCAACAGGCCAGTCTCGGAAGAGGAGGTCAGTGAGGTGATTAAGGAAATGCAAAGTGGAAAAGCACTAGGACCGAATGGATTCAATGTAGACTTCTTCAAAGCCTACTGGGAAACAGTCAAACATGACATCCTTGAGGTTGTGGAAGACTCGAGAAAATCCAAAAAGGTTCTGAAAGCACTAAATACTTCCTTCATAGCTTTAATCCCCAGAAAGGAAAATGCTATGACTCCTGATGGATTTTGACCCATAGACTTATGTAATGTGGTGTATAAAATCATCTCCAAAGTGATAACCAATAGACTCAAGCCCCTGCTACCTTCCCTCATCTCGGAAGAGAAAACAGGCTATGTGGAAGGAAGACAAATTCTCAACAACATCATCCATGCACATGAGGTGGTACACTCTCTCAAATGCAACAATCAAGCAGGTATGATCATTTAGTTGGACCTTGCGAAAGCCTATGACAAACTTAGTTGGTCTTATGTCATAGCTATTCTAAAAGCCTATGGCTTTGACCAAAACTAGATAAGATGGGTTATGGCACTAGTTACCACGACCAATTTTTCCATTTTGCTTAATGGAGCTCCTTCAAGTACCTTTACACCTTCCAGAGGGCTCAAACAAGGAGATCCACTCTCACCTTTCCTCTTCATCCTCATGATGGAAGGGCTAGGTAGGGCAATCAAAATGGCTAATGTTGAAGGTTGAATTCAGGGTATCAAGCTCACCCGGATGGAGAGGCTAACACTCATCAACAATTTGTGGATGATACTATGTTGCAAGGCATACCCACAGTTAGGGAAGCAAGAGCAATAAAAAATATCCTAAATGACTTTGCTATGGTGGTAGGTACAAAGGTAAGCCTCAACAAGTCCAAAGTTTTTTTCTTTAATACTAATATTGCTATACAGAGAAACATTACCAAGATTCTTGGTTTTCAAAGGGAACAATTGCCTTCCAAATATCTTGGCATTCTTCTTATTGACAAACCTCTAAGCAAGAAAATATGGGAACAAATTTTAAATAAACTTCAAGACAAGATGAGAAAGTGGACATGAAAATCTTTAAACTTAGCAGGGCGGCTTGTCCTCACACAGGAAGTACTGCAGGCCATTCCCATTTTCATGTTTGCAACTCTCCCTGCTCCTCAAGGTATTAAGTAGCAGATAAGGAGCATACAAAGAGACTTTCTGTGGGGCAGAGGGGAAGAGAAAAATAAGTGGGCTTTAGTTACCTGGGACAAGTTGTACAAGCCCAAAAGCCATGGCGGCTTGGGGCTGCATGATCCGGAGACTCTCAGCAAAGTTTCCGGAGCTAAGCTTTGGTGGAGATGGATCAAGGAGCCGAATGCCCCCTGGGCCAAGCTTTTGAAACAAAAGTATGCCAAGCATTGGCAGGAGAAGGATCATATTAGAATGTCAGGACAAATCAGGGGCTCACACATTTGGAACCTTGCGTGGGAGAATAAAAGCATTGTTCAACAACACTGTTTCTTAGAGATCTGAGCAGGGGACCATGCCCGATTTTGGGAGGACAGTTGGCAACAGGAAACCATCCTGTACAGGAATGATCTGGCAGCCCTCAAGAGAGACACAGATAGCAAAGGTCTATTAATGGTAAAAGATTTCTAGGACCAGGGAAGGAATAATGAAAAATGGAGGAAATGGAAGGATCTAAGTTACAGTGATGAGAGTCCTTTGAAGGCCAAGGAAAATGTTCTTATCCAGAACTTAGAGCATAGACGGAGTCTGGTTTCCTCCTCACCTGAACAATTAAGATGGGGGAAGAATAATGAAGGTAAATTTAGCCTCAAAGGGGAAAAACAGGTAGTCACAGGATTTAACTTTGTGAATACTGATCAAGTTTGGAAGGAGCTTTGGCAAACTCATCACTGGATGAAAATAAAGTTATTCATCTGGCTAGTGCATCAAAGAAAGATCCTAACTTGGAAAACCTCCTAAAAAAATGCTTCAGTGGCCCTTCCAAATGTCACCTCTATGGCTCACATGAGGAAACGATTGAACACCTTCTCAACCTCTGCCCTTTTTCTGCTAAGGTGTGGAACTGGGTGGCCTCAATCTTCAGACAAACCAACAGGGACAGTCTCAACATCTCCAACACTTTGAAAAACTAGAGAAATAACTTCTCAGGGAATGAGATCATTAACAAAGCCTGGATGTTGGTACCAGGCTTTGTCATTTGGAATGTTTGGAAAGAGCGCAACAGGAGGATCTTCAAAGATAAAGCTAGCGAGCCCCCACACATAATTGATCAAATTCTAAAACAACTTAAAGACACAGTAAAAAGCCTATTGAAGTCACTTTCTAAGGATCCTCCTTTGCCTCAAGAGGAGAATATTATACTTAATTTGGGACTCCAGTCCATCAGTCCTCAAGGATCAATAAAGGGAGTAAGAATAATAAACACAGGGGCTAGTAGTTGGAAGCCCCCTCCACAGGGTTTCCTCAAGGTAAACATTGATGGAACTTCTAAGGGCAATCCAGGGGTAGCTGGCTTTGGGGCTGGCAAAAGAAATCACCAGGGGCAAACAAAATACATCTTCCATGGCCACTTGGGGAAGGGTACCAATAACATGGTTGAGCTCCTGGAATTAGAGCAATGCTTGGAAATCTTGGTGGAGGCAAATTTACAGAATGCTATCATTGAAGCAGATTCAGAATTGATCATTAGAGCAGCCAAGAAAATACACAATGGAACTTCGCCAGATAAAGTGTCGAAGCATTGGAAGCTACTGCAAGTTTTTTACCGTATACACTTTCACCTGCAAACCCTTAAAATGATAAGATTTGTTCATGTGAAAAGGAAAGCAAATATGTTAGCGAATTGGTTGGCCAACGAAGGAGTGACCAATAGGGACAGGGATTCTCGGCATGCTTAGGAGTCGTTACCTACTAGAAAACTGAGAGAGGATTGTTTCCATCTGGCAACCAAGATATGGAACTATGGGTGAATAGAACTGATCGAAGGGATTCAAGAGACAGGTGGGAGGATGGGGTCACCTAAATCCTCTACATTTTTTTTATTTTGGCTGCTCTCCAAAACTCTGATCGCTTTTGGTTGAATGATGAAGGTAATGAATCGGTCAGCACCACATATCTGGTTGCCTATTTCCATTTGGCACAACGGGTATTTGACGGAGAATCCAGGTGGAAGGCTCAGAAATGTCCGTGGGAATGGTCTGACGGCCATCGCTTGGCGACAAAGCGCTCTGGTTTTTCCGCAAAATTGCGGATGCAAAACCACAAATGGTATATCGGGCGGGGTAAGAATGGCATCTAGTTTTTTGTTATGTGCCTCTGATTCCACTCATCGTGTGACACGGTGCGACGAGAGGTGAGAGAAAACTTCCCTCATCAGACGGTTAACCCCCACGCTTCTCATCCGCCCAATATCCACGATGGCCGTTGGATCGCGGTTGAGTAATCAACGGTGGGCTTTGGTTCGTGCAAGTTGCTCGAGAGTTTTGGACTCGAAATTGTTTAGTGTTTTTAACGTATAGCTGTCGTCGGTCCGTTTGTTAGTTGTAGAGTGGCCTATTGTGGGTCTCAATGTGGACCCTCGGTGGGATACTTGTAGGGTTTGTGTGGGCCTCGGTCCATGGTTTCCAGGGATTCTTTGGGCTTCTTTTGGGTTTCTGCCGGCCCTACTAGCTGGGACACTCTCTCAGAGTGGGTGCGGTTTCTTGTACATTATGTAATTTCGGCTAGCTTAATAGAAGGTTCTTCTCTTACTTATAAAAAAAAGAAATGAAGTGTTATTTCTTCTGCATTTCTGTATTTATGGTTATATGTGTAATTTTTTGCGTTCCTGTTTAAGTTCAGATCAGTGGTATTAGAGTGGTCTACCCTTTCTCTGTTTTTCTTTGCATGTCCCCAATGAGGTCAAGGTATAAGGATGTAGGGCTTGATTTGGTTGAACCTTTGCAAGGCCAGCCTCGCAAACCCTGATGACCTCCCATGGAAGAAGAAAATAAAGACGAGGGGGCATGATATCCTTTAAAAATATTGCTCGAGGAAGCCCTCGAGCGATAGAGGAATGCAATGATGGATAACTTTTCCCAGATCCTTCGATGGCTACCCACAAGCGATGCATCTTCATCCAACAACCACTATGGAGACACCACTCCTTTTAAGGGACAAATTAACTTTGATATTCCCGTATTTGAGGGCTAGATAGATGTAGACGTCGTAGTTAAATGGTTGAATATGTTGGAAGGATATATTTTAGTTCATGAATTTTCCAATGGAAAATATTAATTTTTAACTTCTTAAAGCCACCCCACACGTCGGGCTGGTGGGAAACCTACTGTGAACAAAAGGACAAGAGGGAATCCTCACTGTTTTCAGTTGCACCCACTTGGGATACTTTTTGAGACACCATCAATGAACAATATTACCCCATCGGGAGCTATGAAGATAAATACATAAAGTGGACCACGCTACAACAGGGAAGGGATAAAGATGTGTCAGAGTTCACAAATGCTTTCCATGCCCTCTGCACGAAGTTGGGTATCAAGGATTCTAAGTGGTATTTGGTACTCAAGTACCACGTCTATCTACACAAGTACATCCAAGATGAGATGGAGTTCCTAGGCATCTCCTTGCTCGACATGACATACTGATACGTTGTAAAGATTGAGCAGAAGTTTAAGCAGAAGAAACAAGGCTTTGGATCTGTGAATCCGAAGCAAGGAAAAGGTGCCCCCAAACCATAGAGAAAAGGTTAAAGCTAGGTCGGGGTGACTCAAGAAAATTTACCAAAGCTGCAAGCAAAGAACAATGCCATGAAGACAAAGAAGGACATTAAAAAATTGTGTGAGTTCCATAAGAGCTCCACTCACAACACAAGTGAGTGCCAGGCCAAGCAGTCACTAGTGGCCGAGTTGAAGGCTTCTGAATTAGATGCATGTTCTGACTCTGAGTCATAACCTGACAAGGGGAATGACAAAGGGAAGAATATCATTGATGCAGAGCCCAGTGCCACCGTGGCCACCACCAAGATCCAAAAGAATGAGCTTGAAGATCCAGAGGAGGGGGAACACCTCTTCCACTCACATATGCGGGTGAAAGGTTCTCTGCTTCAGTTAATTGTCGACAGCGGGAGCCAAAAGAACCTCATTTCAGCAGAGGTCGTGAAGCAATTGGGCCTACCGACAACATCACATCTGCATTCGTACACCATTGGGTGGATTCACCAAGGACAATATCTCCACATCATCTAGCACTGTCACCTTCCCTACAATATCAAGCCCTTCACAGATGAGGTACTGTGTGATGTTGCTCCTCTTGAATTTTGTGATGTATTATTAGGACAACCATACTTGTGGCAGTGACATGATGTATATAAGCCTAGACCTTGCTCTGTGATTATTACTTTGGGAAATAAGTCGTACAGGATACTAGAGGCAGCCCCACGTACTACCATCTCTTTGATCACTTCAAAGCAATGCAGTAAGATCATTTCCTAGACCAAGAAATTTGTTTTCCTTATGATTCGCCCTCAGGGAAAGAAGAAGGTTGTGGCCACAACTTCTAGACAGGGATCCTCTGCATATCAGTAATAGATTGACAAAGTCGTGGAGGAGTATAGGGACATTTTCTCCTCACCTACAGGAGTACCTCTGCACTGTCACATCAAGCACTCCATTGATCTGACCCCGGGTGCGCTGCTACCCAATGGATCAATCTTTTGACACTCTGTTATGGAGAACGATGAGATCAAGAGGGAGATTTAGGAGTTGTTGCATAAAATGGTACATAAGGCCAAGGTCATCACCCTATGGGAGCCCGATTGTATTGGTACAAAAGAAGGATGGGACCTGGAGACACTGTATTTACTATCGGGCGTTGAACAAGATTATTGTCCAGAATAGGTATCCAATCCCACAGATTAATGACCTTCTAGACTAGCTCAAGGGGGCCAAATATTTTAGCAAGATTTACTTGAAGTTCAGTTATCAGGAGGTGCCTATCGAACCCTCTGATGTGTAGAAGATTGCCTTCAAATCCAAGGAGGGCCTTCTCGAATGGTTGTCCATGCCTTTTAGGTTGAGGAATTCCCCCACAACTTTCATGAGATTGATGGATGACATCTTGCGACCCTTCACCAATGCATTCATGGTGGTGTATTTAGATGACATCTTGATCTTCAGTGAGAGTTGGGAAGAGTGCCTCCTCCATATTTGACAGGTCCTTCAAACCCCGCGACAACACAAGTTTTGTGCTAATTTGGAGAAATGAACTTTTGGCATGAACCAGGTTCAATATATGAGGTACATCATTGATGAGCAGGGTGTGCATGTGGACCCAACCAAGATATAATTCATCCAGGATTAACTTTATGGGACTTGCCAATTTCTACCGCAAGTACGTGTCGGGGTTCTCTCACATCACTTGGCATTTAAGTCAAGTCACCAAGGGCAGAGTGAAAGTAATTTTTTTTTGGTCTGAAACCCAACAGAAGGCATTCTGCGAGTTGAAGATCACCTCTACTCTGCACCAGTGCTCACATTACCATACCTGCAACAACCATTTGAGATTGAGACAGACGCCTATGACTATGCTATTGGTGTAGTTCTTACTTAGCAGGGGCATCCAGTGGCTTACCACAGTGAGACACTTTCAGACACAGTTTGAAAGTATCCCACTTAAAACAAAGAAATGTATTCCATTGTGTTGGCATGTCATCAATGGAAGCATTACATTATGGGGAAGGAAACGATCATCCACACAGACCATCGACCCCTGCAGTTTATACAAACATAAGGGAAGTTGCAGAACGATAACCATCAGAAATGGTCCACATACCTGCAACAATTCCATTTGAACATTAAGTATAAGAAGGGAAGCAAAAATAATGTTACAGACTGCCTTAGCTGACCACCAGTCATGGTGCTGATCACTTTGCTCGACCCCTGTGGGCACGAAACTTTGGGGTGGCCACATCTTTACGAGAGCAATCCAGAATATGTCTGTACATACCAAACACTCCTAGAAGGTAAGCAAGTTCAAAATTTTCACCTCCAGGATGCATTATTATGCCACTTAGGACACATTTGTGTTCCTTCAAGCGATCATGCCAATATTATTTGGGAGGTGCACTACAGTCAGGTCACGGGACATTTCAGAGTAGAGAAAACAGTGGCAGTACTACAGAAGTATTTTTATTAGCCGAATCTTCGTCAAGATGTTGGGAGGTACATTAAATCCTGCACTTCCTACGACATTTCCAAACCAACCATCAAGAAGCAAGGCCTATATACTCCTCTACCTACTCTTGGTCAACCTTGGGAATCCATCTCCATGGATTACATGTTAGGCCTTCCTTCTACTAAGCACGACAATGACTGCATTTTTGTGGTTGTCGATAGATTCTCTAAGATGGCCATTATGGCATCCTGCAAGAAGAGTATCATAGCATAGGCCACGACTAAGCTCTTCTTTGAGCTAGTGTGGTACACTTTGGGATCCCACAGTCCATTATCTCTATTCGGGAAAGCAGATTCCTAAGTGCATTTTGGTAAAGTCTCTGGTCAATGTTAAATACCAAACTCACTAATTCCATGACTTTCCATCCCCAAACTGATGGCCAAACAAAAGTCGTCAACAGGATGATTGTACACATTCTGCGCATATACAATTGAAGCCTCCACGCACATGGGATGAAATCCTTCCCTATGTCCAGCAGAGCTACAACAGAGCTCTCCACAGCTCAACAGGCCACAAGCCCTTTTAGGTGGGGCTGGGATTTCAGCCATTATGTCCCATTGATGTGTCTGTACCATTCACAACTACTCAAGAAAATTCAGCTCATGTCCAGTGCGAAGTCGACAAGGCTTACAACTTCATTGAGCGCATTCAACACATCCGCCAGCAAGTCCATAATATATTGGTTAGAGCTAATGCTAAGTACAAGCAACGCCATGATCAACATCAGGTGTGGCATAAGTTCAAGGTGGGCGACAAATTTTGGCTACATTTGCAGAAGGAGCACCTTGCTGTACCCCACCGCAAGCTTCACCCGCTTTGATATGGGCCACACACCATCACCAAGGTTGTAGGGGACAATGCCTTTGATATTAGCATTCCATCATTCCTTGTTTTGCACCTACTTCTCATTTTAGACTACCTTTGACCATACTTTCCACCATTGCTGGACACATTTGAGGTTGCAGAACAACTCACACCAGCATAGCTAAACCCAGAATGCATGGAACATGCCACAACTGATTAGATCATGGACACACAGATCAAGAACACTCGCCAATACAAGATCCAACTATATCGGGTTGTCAAAGCTTGCCAACTCCTTCACCAAAGCAAGTGGCTCACCAGGGACCAAGTTCAGCAGAAGTTCCCATCTCATGAAGGCACTCAATGCAATGGGGACCATTGCTTCCTAAGGGGGGAGGAATGATCCAGGTGGATATTGGTGGCCACCCTGCTATTCCACTTGGACCCCCAACACTATCTCTTTTAGTTTTTCGGTTTCCTTAATTGTAGCACAATTTACTATTTTTGGCAGTTTTTTCGGGTCTTAAACTCCCATAATCGTTTTGAGGCCCTAAATGACGGTTTTAGGGAAAACAGAGAGACCAGAATTGTCCAAACTTCCTTTTAGTTTCTTTTTGGCCTCCTCTTCAAGATCTTCGAAACGAGGTATTATGATAGCCAAACGAAGTTTGTATGCCAAGGTTACGACCCCAGGAAGTTGATGTACCAACTTACCCAAACGGGGCCCACAATTTTGGTGCTTCATCTCCTAAGGTTAGGTTTTTGGATGTTTAAGGTTTTCCATTGTTTCTCAATAATAAATAGGCCTTTGAGCCTCATTGTAACATAGTTCAGAGGCATGTAGCCTCCACATCTCTTCTTAGAGATAAGCTACCATCACTGAGCTAGTTTATTTCCATTCTGTTTGTAAGCATATTTCAGTGTTATGATATTAATTAAATGAAGTGTTATTTTTTTGCATTTATGTATTTATGATTATGTGTAATTTGTTGTGTTCTTGTTTAAGTTCAGATCAATACCATGGGCTAGTACCATGAATTATCAATACCACATGCCCAAAAATCATAACTTATTTCACAGTCAAAATATTTTGTAACAATATGACAAGATTTTTAACCATGGAAATTCACCTGAACTTTACCATAGATATTATAAACTTGTAAATATGCTTTGTTACAATACCATGGGTCAATACCACGACTTATCAATACCATATGCCCAGAAACCATAACCTATTTGATAATCAAAATATTTCATTTAAATTTAATTTTATAACATTTTTTTAATTGAATCTAAAAGGAAAAAGGTTATAATTAATTTTCAGATATATCTAAACCATCTATCCTCATGACTACTAAAAGTATTCCCATAGAAATTTAATCAAGGAGAGAGATAGAGAGAAAGGGGGAGAGAGAGTGGGAGACACATAGATGGAGGGGAGAGAGAGAAGGAGAGAAGGAGGGAGATAGTGACATAGTTGGAGGGAAGAGAGAGAGAGCAAGTGATGGGGGGGAGGGACTAAGGGAGGTGGGAGAGAAAGAACCGAAAATAGAGAAGGAGAGAGAGATGGAGTAGGAGGGGGAGAGAGAGGGAGGGAAGAAGAAAAACATAGATGAAGAAATGTGGAGAGAGAGAGGGCATGACAAGGAGAGTTGGAGAGAGAGTGAGGTAGAGAGGAGAGTGGTAGGGAAGAGAGAGAGAGGGAGAGAAGGGTAAGAGAGAGGGAGAGAGAGAGATAGATATGGAGACAATGTGTTTATGTTTGGGGGGTGAGGTAGAGAGAATATGAAAGAGACACGTAGATACAAATATAGATATTATACAATATTATATAACTAGCAGAGATCCATCTTAACCCTCGACCTATCAAGCGTTGAGAGGGATCAAAACTCTCGAGGTGCAAATCTTTCCCCAAGTTTTGCACTCAAAAAAGAGGTTTGGACCTCAAGAGATTTGTTCCCTCTTAGTGCTTGATAGATACATGATTAAGATGGATATATGATCTTTGAAAACTACTTTCCCAAGGTAACGACCGTATGATCCCCTTATCGAGAACCATGCCGTATTGAATGCTATAATCATCTGAAATGTGTGAGGGATGTCATAGTGGTGATTCTTTAATTCATCTTAGAAGTGACGATTTGTCATAAGTTGATCTGAAAAATGGATAAGTATGAAAGTATACAAGAGTCAAGATGTATGTAATTCAACATGTCGGGATCGAGATGGGGTTTAAGGTTAAAGTGGTGTTTGAGTCATTCCACCATCCTATTTTAGGAAAAATGACTTAAGCATGCAATCAAGGCTTTGAGATGAGATACACAAATGAAGTGGTAAGTCATCCCACCATCATCACTAAGCAAAAAATAGCTAAGTATGGATATTTTATCAAGAGAGGTATTCGACACTATGTACCACATAGAAGCATAGTATGGCTATGTTATTTGAATACATGCATAAATGACATGGAAACATATTTAAAAGGTCTCACCACTGATAAAAAATGTTGATCAACAAGTCTTTATCAAAACCTTTTCCATTGAAACATCAACATATAAAAGTTACATTTTTCCATTTTTTTTCGACATATCAATCATTCTCTAGGATCAATCCACTTTTTATCTCTATAAAAATATTGTATTCCATAAGCTTCAGACTCCAAAAATTGGTGTTTTCTTAGGACACTCAGAGTTCGAAATCCCAAATCTTTACTGCAATTATCTAAATTTCCCCAAATTTATATAGTTTTCTCCATTATTTTCTCTTCTACTAGCTTTTTGAGTCACCTAAATTGGATAATATAGCCATAAGTTGTGCCAATGTTAGACAACATGTTGTTTTGACCTTGATGTCTAGGTTAATCATCAATTTGACCTCTTGTTTTCTCTATTTCAAAGATTTTTTTTCTCTAATTTCACTAAAATTTTGACCTATGAAAATTTGAAATGTATTATATTGAAGGAAAGTAGTTTTTCTTAGTTTGGATTTAAAAAAATGGAGTAATGCCTAATTTGTGAAACTCTATTCTTTTTAGAGACTCTCTCTCTCTCTTCTGTGAATTTGTATAAATTGCATCTCCTTGAATTTTCCAACAAATGGTATGAAATTTGGAGCCATGACACCCTCCAATATCTTCTTTCATATTAATCAGGTCACACAAAATTTAAAATCTCAAAATGTTTAGATATATCATATTTTTGTACTTACTAATTTTAGCAAGATTTTAGAATTGGACAATAACTCTAACTTAAATAGAACATATCTCCTAGAATTTTACATTAACTTGATTGAAATTTTAATCTATAACATCCTCAAATGTTTTCTTTTAAATGAATATGCTCTAAATTTATTGGATCTTGTAATATTTAACATCTATATAAGCTATTGAAACATACTAATTTTAGTAAGGATTGAGGGCTAGATAGGAACCCTAACTTGCACATAGAATTCACACCATATTTCCTCTAACTTTAACTAGAGACACTACAAACTGTTTTCTTCTTAGAAATCAAGTGCAACTAATTTCTAGTTCAAAATAAAAGGACATGAAAAATTTACTAAATCTTGCTACTTTGGGTAGCTCCTTAGGACTAGAATTGAACACCAACTTGTATGAACTATACATCCTACAATTACATGAAAATTTCGTTGAAATTTTGACTTACGATAATGGAAATGGTCAATTTTGAGGTACCTAGAAGAACTATTGTTTCTAATAGTGAAGGGTACTTTTTGAATTGGCCCAAATGAAATTCACTCACTTTAACACCAAAAGTTATGAACCAAACACTCACTATAGCATGATAAACCTGGAACACACCAAATGCAAATCTAGTTACTCCCAATAATTATTGTGAGTTACATAATAGCTATTATATATTAGGAAAATAACTCCCCAATAACCTAACTGCATCTGTACATAATGGTTAAAGTGTATAATAATGAGTCCATTAACCTCTTTTTATATTTATTTTCAGTTCCTATTGGAATAGACCCTCTATTAGGTTGAACTATTGTGTAATTATACATGTGATCCATTATATATCTTCATTAGAGACATAATAATGGACCTACTTGTGTTACAAACTCACAAAATGACTATAAGATAAAGGTTGATGGTAAATATAAGGCATAGACACAAGAATTTTTCTTACGGCACAAGATTAGAACTAGGTACCCATGAGGCCCTATATGTAAATATGTTGACTATGAGGTAAAAACATGATGAGGTTTTAACCTCACCATGTTTGGTTGGGGGCATTGGAAGGTCCACAGGTAAAAATTGTGGTACTATGTGCCTATTGCTGAAAATGTGTAAAGAAATGAACATGGAAATAAGAAAATTGTAAGTTTTAATCTTGTACAATTAATTGTTGCAAATAGTTTCTTAATAAAAATAGAAAAAGGTGTAATGGCAAACACACACATTAACACAAATATTTTATCCTCGAAATCCAAAACTAGGAAAACCAACAACATTTTTCAATATATATTGTTGGTACAATATTACAATACAATATATCTCTCGTGGCATCTATGAATTGTCAATCCATTGGCCCTATATTAGAATATAACCATAGTTCCATAAATGAAACTAAAAAACCACCATGTGCCACAAAACAACTTTTAGCAAAAATCGTGTTGAAAACTGCCAAAAATATTGACAAAAAAAACCACCCATTTTCTCTAGGGGTGTTGCCTGCAAACCCCCACCAAGGGGGCTTCCATCCCCTTGTTGTTTATCACATATATTTACAACACGTGGGTATAGTCGTACAAAGAATATAACACATACCCAATATTCTACCACTTGTTTTCCTTACACACGAGGGCTCGCAAGAGCACATGATCAACAATCTAGGGAAATCATACCCAACGTTTCTCTACACCAAGAGAACTTCTCAGTGCTCACATATTTTGGGAATGAATCTAAAACAATCTTCAAAGTGTCCACTTTTTCCAACAACACCTTTTATCTTGAATTATATCTTCTTCTTCTTTTTTTAACTGAAACGGGTATATTTTATTATGGGGGTTTGGTTGGGCCGGAGCCTAAACAACCAATGTTACACAACATTTCCATACATCTTAATTCATCTTGATCTACTCTTTAACTTGAATTAAGGAATGCATGATAAGATAGGGCTATTGTCGTTAATATTGAGATCTCCCGGTGCTAGGAGGCATCCTTTGTTTGCCATTACATCCGCTTCACTATTCGAGTTTCTGAGAATGTGGAAAATTTTGAAGGAAGTGAAGTCCTGCAGAATGATCTTTAACCTTTTCAGAGACTTGTTGAGGATGGAGTTGTTGAACTGGTCCTTCGAGTTGATCTTCTTGATGAGAATTTCTGAATCTTTGAACAATTGACATTCTTTAATGCCTCTATCACGGACAATTTGGCAGGCTTTTGTGAGTCCAAGAAGTTCTACGTGGTTGTTTGAACAAGGACCAAGCCCCCAACAGAAGTAGTCTTTTCTAGAGTTGTCCAGGGAGTAGATGACTCCACCAACCCCCACAGCCCTAGGGTTACCCTTGGAGGTGCCATCAAAGAAGATAGTAGTTTTATTTTGGGACCTCCACCATACTTGAAAGGTATCATCTGGTTCTCTAATTCTCCAAGGTGGATTGGGAAGGGGGAGGATCTGGGCACTGCCTTTAGGGTGAGAGCTATGGAGATTCAGCCAGTTCTTTTCAAAGGGGGGGAGAGAGGAGTCTAATTTATGAGATTGTAGTAGAACAGATTCAAGGAGAAGGGCTTTTGCCTTGGCAGCTAATTTTGTAGGATTGCAAGGAGAGTTGTTGAAGGTCAAGTCATTTCGGGTGAGCCAGATTTCCCAACACACAAATTTGGGGATGGAGAGCCAAATGTGGTACCAAAGTGAATTGATGGGGATATTATGAGGATAACTTTGGAACAAAGAGGAGTAGAGATCAGCCATGGAGCTATGCTGGGGAGGGTGAACCTGCAATTCGAGAAGAATTAAATTCCAAATCTCTTTGGCAAAATCGCAATCTATGAACAAATGAGAGGCTGTTTCTCCAGCATTTCTGCACATCACGCATCTTTGTGGTCCTGCTATATTTCTTTTTAACAAATTATCTCCTGTTAGCTGTTTGTTGTGCATGAGGATCCAGAAAAAAAATTTACTTTGGGAAGCCTAGTGATGTTCCAAACCTGTTTCGAAATGGTGGAAGAGCAGAGTCTGTCTTTTTTTGGCTGCAGGGCAATATATCCCATTGCTGAGGTGTAGGAGCCGGAGCTGCCCCATCCCCAGTTGTCTGGGCTGTCACTATGAACAGGGGCAGCGTTGATGAGAAGTGGTTTAAGCAATTTAAGTTGACTGTGTAGATGCGCTGGCACGATTGGGAAGTCCCAGTCAAACCAATTGCCACTGCTGTCCCACGCAAAGATGTCAAACATCTTACAAAAGCCACTTAGCTCTTGGATCTCGTCATGGGAATTGAGAGGAGCACAATTCATTATGTGGTCTTCCCACGGTAATTTTTTTTTGCCATTGCCAGGTATGTGGTACAGATGACTCCTGAAGCTGCTGATACTATTTCTGCAGAGATTCCATGTTTGAGTGCTTGTCGGAGTATTGTCTGCTGATAAATGCCTGAGAGAGATCCCTTGTGCATTTTTGGTCCTGAGCATTTCGCTGACAACATGTGAAGGTTCAGAGTAAATTTTCCAAAGGAGCTTGCAGCCAAGAGCGAGATTAGAGAGATCTTGGTCTCTGATCTGGAGTCCTCCGTCCATTGTTGGGCGCTTAACAAGATCCCAATTTTCCAAATGCAATTTTCTGTGATTGCCTTTGCCTCCTTTCCAAAGAAAATATCTCAAAAGACCAGACATTTGTTCCATGATATGTTTCAGTGCAAAAAGAAATGAGGCTTGGTGGATGGGGAGGGCAGATAAAACTAATTTTAATAAGATAGTTTTCCCTCCTTTGGTAAGCCAGTAACCTCCCCAGGAGATGATCTTAGCTTTAATCTTGCTGATGAAAGCTTTGATGAGATTGATAAATTGAGCAGGGAAGCGGAAGGATAGGAGAACTTGGAGGAGGAAGGAGTGATTGACCCTGTCAAAGGCATAGACAATGTCGAGCTTGATTAACATCCCCTTTTCTTTCCTCTATTTACTGGAATGGATAGCTTCCTGAACTTGAATGACGTTATCCAAGATGTTTCTGCCTTTGATGAACCCCCTTTCGGGACTGGATATTAATTTGTCAAGCAGGGGTTTGATTATGTTTGCAAGGATTTTGGCCAAGATTTTGTAGGAGGCATTACATAGGGGGATAGGCCTGAACCTGCCAAAAGTTTCTGGATTGACCTCTTTTGGGATTAATGCTAGGAAGGTTGAGTTGATGCCTTCCCCAACCTTAGCTTTGCTAAAAAATCCATGTATCATTTTCAGCAGATTTGTTTTGATGATCTTCCAACAGACTTTGTAGTAGTGAATTGTGAAGCCATCTGGCCCGAGTGCCTTGTTTGATTCCATTGCCCATATAACATTGATGATTTCTTCTTTAGATAGACGTTTCAGGAGAGTTTTATTGTCCTCTTGATTGATTAGATGGGGGATGTTGGAGAGGAGGTCTTCGGTGTCTTCTAAACTGCCTTCATTCCCAAGTCCATAAAGATTTTTTAAATGATTTTTAGCTGCTGTTTTAATTTGGTCAATCTTATTTCAGATCTGTCCTTCTTCATTCTTGATCTCAAAGATATTGTTTCGAGATAGGCAGGCTTTGTACTGGTGATGGAAGAACGAAGTGTTTTGATCTCCTGCCTTGAGCCACAGACTACGGGATTTGAGTCTCCAAAACTCTTCTTCTCGTCTAAATGAGTGGTGGGTATTTCTTTGGTGAGCAGCCTCTTTATTTAGAATTTCAGGGGTGATGTAAAGACCTTCCATTCCCATTTGCATAGTTTCCAATAGCTGAATTTCTTCATTTCTTTGATGGGAGAGGGATTTGGGGAGGTTTCTTAGCCACTCTTTTAAGGCTTTTTTGGTGGCTTTTAATTTTTGCTCCCAAACATAGCTTGGGGATCCATTGATAGTGGTGTCCCATGCAGATTGAACCATATCTAGAAAGCCTTCTTTTTCAGTCCAAAGAGGACTGAATTTAAAGGGGATTGGTCCAAGATCATCCTCAGGAGCCATGAGGAGTAGAATTGGCTTATGGCCTTAGGTGAGTTTGGGAAGAATTTTTGTAGAGATAAGAAGATTTTCCAGTAACAAGGAGCTTTGTAGCAGGAATCTATCCAACTGGGCAGATATGTGGTCAGTCCCAGTTCTATTATTGGTCCAATTATATTTGCCTCTTACCGGGGCAAAATCTAGAAGGTCCCTCTACTGCATTAATTCTTCCACCAAAGGCAACAGTTAGTCTCTGGTGCTGTTTCCCCCCCTTTTTTCTTTTGGCTTCATGACTATGTTGAGATCTCCACCCAAGATGATGTTGTTAGGGGAGTGGAGGTCTAAAAATTCGGAGAGAGAGTTCCAGCATTCTCGTTTTTCAACATAAATGACAGGAACATAGAGATTGAATAGGGCTATAGTTAACTTACTTTCTAGATGCTTGAGCTCGGTAAAGATCCAATGCTGGGTCTCATGAGAGTTAAGCAGGTGGAAGTGATCTTCAGACCAGAGAGTTGCAACACCTCCTAAAGTTCCCCTCGAGCTGACTGCTTTGCCTACATTCTTCTTCCATTTAAACTTTCTGATATCCATAAGGGCTTGCCCTTCGATTTTTGTCTGTTGGAGCAGGAGGATATTTGAGGGCTCTATTTTTAGTAGATCTTTGATGGCTTCGATTTTTGGTTGGGTCCCCAAACCTCTACAATTCCAAGAGACTATACACATTATTTACCTGGCGAGGGATTTGGGATTCCTCCCTTGGAAGGTCTTGCTCTAGTGTTTCTATCGATTGTCATTTCTATTGTGGATTGGCTGCCTTGCATTTTTAGGCATTCTACCTCCTCTTCTCTGACTACTTTGTGAGGCTTCCTGCTTGCTCTCTTCGAGGGCCTCTCATAGATCTCTTCCTCTGAGGAGTCAGAGGGTTCTACCACTTTTTTCTTTGTTATATCTGCATACAAGGGGATGGAGGGGCTACCCTAAGAGGCAGCTCTGCCTCCATATTTGTTAGTTTGAGGATATTCAATCTGAGCTAGAGTAACTAGATATGCTTTTGGAGGATCTAGTGAAGAGCTTCCTTTGGGATTTGGGTTCTCATCCGGGGCCTGGGGGTTCGTTTTTTCATTTCCATGTTCTTTCGAGTTGTTCCCCTTGTTGGGTCCTTTCCTAGCTGCTCTTGCATGTCCCTTTTTCTGAACTAAGGTCCACTGTTCTTCCTTCAATTTATCACTATGTTCTTCAACTTTTTTCTTGCAGTATCACGCAAAGTGTCCATAGCCATGGCAGTGTCTACATTTAAAAGGAATCTGCTCGTAGTCCAGCTCTTGAATGTGAGACCATCCAGTGACCGTGAGTTTTATTACTTCTGGTAATCCTTCTTCCAGATCTACTTCCACGCATATTTGGGCACAGGAGTATTGGTCTTTCCTGGCATCCTGATCGATGTATTTACCAAGGGAGTTACAATGATCTGGAGAGACTTCTGATTCCAGCAGTGCAGGGGAAGGTGGGGAAGTCGCACCCATACTAGGACCGTAGTGGGAACATCCTGGGTGAAATCAAAGTCTAGTGACCATTTGTTTAGATATAAGCCTTGCGGCCCCATGAAATAGGGCCCGTTCCTGAAGATAAGGCTCCGATCCTCAGCAGATTCAAACACGAACACGAAGAAGCCCTTGCCTACAAAATAAGATTTGATACCTTCCTTAATAAAAAAGGACCAGTTTCTCTTGATCTAGTTTTCAACTTATTTGGGCAAGGGCCAGAGGCTAGTAAAATGCTCTATGAGGCCTTGATCAGCAAGATTCAGCACTGAGTGGCAAGTTTCTTCCACAGGGAGGGCCACCGTGGGAATGCAGTCCTTCTTTTTTACAAATTTTTGTCGCTGTTTTGAAGGGGGCCGTTTGTCGCATGCAGCCACCATCTTTTAGAAATCGAGGACTTTAGGAGGGGGGGGGGGGGCTTCGAGCCCTCGTCGCTGGTCATGGCTACCTGGGAGGGCGTGCAACTGCGAGCATGAGTAGCGTTAGCGCAATGTAGTATCTCGAGGGAGCTAGGTCAAAAATTGGTTAAGGTTTTAGAGGATATTCAAATCTTCAATTGATATTGGGATTGTTGATATTGCCTTCGTCTTGTGTCTTGAATTATATCTTCCACGAAGTGATAATGATCATCAATATTCTTTGTGTTTGAATAATAAGTTGGGTTCTTTGCCAAGAAGATTGCATCATGACCATCACAATCTACCCTTATAACTTGTTGCACCAACCCAATACATGAACTCAATCTCTCTAACCATGTTGCTTCTTTTCTTATGAGTGGTTTCCATGTATTCAACTTTTGTAATTTAGAGTGACACTAAGGATTGCCTTTTGTTCATCCAACTGATTGCACTTCCAAATAGGTTAAACACATACCCATTTGTAGATATTCTACGATCCATATCTTTAGCTCAATTTGCATCAACAAAGCCATGTATGGGCAACACTCTATCTAATCACGGTCTTCCTTGATAGCACAATCCATAGCCAATAGTGTCATGCAAATACTTGAAAAAACCTCTTTATTGTTGTCTAATGCTCCCTCCCTAGTTTTGACATATACCTGCTCAATGCTCCCATTGCATGAGCAATGTTCAGTCTAGTGCAAAACCATTGCATACATCAAGCTTGCTACTGCACTAGAATATGGAACACATGACATGTCCTGTTCCTCTTTCTCTTCTTTTGCCTTGGGACATTGATTTGCAAATGAATTTACACCTACATGAATAAGCATCTTTACTAGTTTACATCCTTGCATATTAAACATTTGCAACGTTGTCTCGATAACTTTCTATGACTCAAACAAAGTTTCTTATTTTCCCAATCTCTTCTAATTTCCATGCCCAAGATGAAATTTCTAGCACTGAGATCATTCATATCAAATTTAGAGGACAATTGAGTTTTTAGTTCCTTGATGATTTCCCTATTATTTCTAATTAGCAACATATCATCCACATACACAACCAAATAAATAACATCATCACCAACTAATTTGAAATACACATAGTGTCAACTAATTGGTTCTATAATTAACTATGTAAAATATTTTACATAGTTAGTTCCAAAAGTAATTAGTCAACAAAATGAATACAAATTGTGGAAACCTACATGCTCATACACATAATAATATGCTTTTCTCCTTGTGAAGCCAAGTCCCAATATTTGATAC
This sequence comes from Pinus taeda, assembly GCA_000404065.3. Taxonomy (NCBI): domain Eukaryota; kingdom Viridiplantae; phylum Streptophyta; class Pinopsida; order Pinales; family Pinaceae; genus Pinus; species Pinus taeda. Next base: position 38,600 of record APFE031541535.1, on the reverse strand, counting down.
CACATCCTTGGTGATTGCTTAAACCCAAACAAGGACCTTTTCAGCTTGCATACCAACTCTTTCTTTCCTTTCACAACAAAGATTTTTCATTGCTTCATGTAGATTTTTTATTATAGATCCCCATGTAGGAATGATGTATTAATGCATTGAAAATGGCAACAAGAAAATCCTGATTTAATTTTCCCTTGAATTAATTTAAGAGAAAATTTAATTACACATCACAAGGCAACAAGAATGAGTTAACAAAGTTAATTTCACTTAGTTGGCTCCGTTAATTCAAGTTGAGGGCCTAACTTGAGTCATGTAGAGTGGCTCCTAAGTTCTAGGAGCCTAGGTTGAGTTTAATTTGAGTTGTAATAGTTTAACTCAATTAAACTAAGTTAATGTCAGTTAAAATAGTTCCAACTGTTGGAGAAACTAGTAGGAGGTCTAGCAGTGGGGCACAAATTCATGTGTTCAACCAGCTAACTGATATATCAACCATAATTAACTCATGTATGCATGAAATTCGAGTTACCCAGTTGATATTGGACTTCAAGAGCAATGTATAGGTGGTGCATGTAGTCAGAGACGGGCCTATAGGGATTGCACAATTCAAGATGGGGATTTCCCTAATTAATAGGGGGCTAATTCCTTAAGAAACAATGCAAGGAAATAAGAGCTTGACAGGCAACAAAATTGGCTAAGTATTGGCCAGAGTCAGCTTGTGAGGAAGTGAGATAGATTATACTTGTGAAGAGATTGTTCAGGCATCAACATGCATTGTGTTTCTTATTTATTTTATGACTAATGCAATACATATAGGAATGGGTTTTGAGAATTTTCTTTCCCCTTAGATAAATCTCTGAGCACATGTGATTGAATCTTGTCTCATGTTTATGTTGTGATTTCTTGATCGATTAATTGTTTCCACTGATGGGTAGAGTAGATTCAAGTCTTTTGTGCAGTTTGAATCTACAAGAAATTTATACATAATGTCCATAAGTTCTACTTTAAAATCAAAAGAAACAAGAAAAATATAAGATATCTAATAGAATTTAACTTGGAAACAGAAAAAATAATATCAACAAATTTAATTCCCTCTACCTAAGAATAACCCTTTGCTACTAATCAAGTTTTGTATTTCTCCATTATGCCTTCTACATTCAATTTCTTTTTAAACACCCATTTGTTGTCAATAGGATTTCCTCCATTTGGAAACTACACTAGATCCCAAGCCTCATTCTTGTTTAAGGCGTCCATTTCTTCAACCGTGACCCTTTTCTAGAGTTTTTCATCGTTTGAACTCACTGTCTCCCTAACAATTCTAGGATCATCGGTAGTAATAAACAAATAAAATTTTGAATGGAAATTACATGTAGTATACTTTTTTGTTGCTTTCTTTCCTAAATCTATCTCCTCAATACCAAAGTATGTGGTTCTTCTTCTTTTGATTCCTATTCTTCTATAGAGTCTGGTTCATCATCCTTCATTCCAAAATATAACTTGGCTAGTTATTTCTCCCTTGGCAAGACTTCCTATTTGACAACATCTTTGACTTCTCTAAATACCACATCTCAACTATAAACGACCTTCTTAGCCTTTGGGTTCCAAAGCTTATAACCTTTCATACCATATTTATATCCAATAAAGATACATTTTTCATCTTTCTTATCCAGTTTTCTCCTATTCTCCTTTGGAACATGTACATAAGCATCACAACCAAATACACTAAGATGTCAAAGAGAAGGTATCTTACTAGTCCATACCACATTTGGAGTTTTGTCATCCAATGCTAATGAGGGTGATCTATTTACGCGATAACATGTAGTGTCCACTGCCTTTGCCTACAATTCTTGTCCTAATTTGGCACCACTAAACATGATTCTTGCTTTCTCCATCAATGTCCTAATCATCCTTTCTACAACTCCATTCTACTTATGTGTATAAGTAGTCTTTTGCCTTGCTACCTTGTTATACCACACTTCTCACATAATTCTCCGCCATTATCTATCCTCAACACCCTAATTTTCTTCTTTGTCTTATTTTCCATAAAAGTCTTAAACTCTTGAACTTGTTAAAGACTTCATATTTATTCTTAAGGAAATCAATCCATGTATTCCTCGAGAAGTCATCTATAAGTTACACATAGTACACATATTTACCTAATGATAGAACTGACACAATCTAAACACAACATTGTGCACCAATTGTAATATTCCTTTTGACCTTGTAGAACCATAGGAGAATCTTACCCAATTTCACTTCCCATATAAAAAATGCTCACAAAAATAAAAATCCAGAGAGAAATTAGAGATAACTTCTACCATACCATTATTTTATAGTACTTGAAGGCCCTTCTCTTCGATACGTCTTAGTCTTTGATGCCATATCATAGTCTTTTCTCCAAAAGTTGCAAGAATTTTTCCTTCTTCTGCTTCACTCTCATGAACAATAGAACTATTGCACCCATCGCTAACATTGTTTCCCAATAGCTTATATAGATTTCTAATCCAAACTCCCCTTAGAAATTCCATCGCTCCTTGAACCATCCTGCAGGTATCATTTTCAAACACTATTTTTGCACTTGTCGCTGCTCATCTTACTTATAGAAATCAAATTTTTTGCCAATCCCGAGATGTGCAAAACACTGTGGAGTGTTCTTCAAAATTGAGAGCTCTTCAATAGCTTCCAAAACAAATAAGTTTACTACCTTTAACCACACAACTTCAAGCTTCCTCATCTCCATTGCTTATATAAAAAATAGGGGCATGTAAGTTGGATTTTCTTCAGAGACACAATGAGCCTTAAGCTCATACCAACATACTAGTCTCCCTTCACCATTTCAGTTCATAAACTATCGTTATCATAGTCAATCCCTACAAGAACGAATAACATCTTAGTTCATGCATTCATAACGCATTCAAAACAAACATAACCTTTGAGAAAGTTACCTTTGCATACAACAACTTTATCTAAAAGGAAAATAAAAAAAAAACGTAATTTTATTTCAAAAGAGGAAACAAAATTACATTTTGCAGATGCTGATAGCATTCAGTATGAGAAGCCTAACGGCTTAGAAGCGAGAAAAACACAAAAAAATAAAAAATACAAAGGGGAAGAATAAGTAATGTAAAAATCACTTAACTTCCCTTTCTTTCCTTTGTTTTTTAAGACCTTATGCCATTCCCCTGAGTTTGGGTCAATTGGTACCATTTCCATTTCACTCACGGTTGTCTTTGGTGGTTGTTCTTTGTCTGAATTTGAGCTTTCTGAAGCATGAACTCGCTTTGTTCTCATTGTCCCATCCTCCCTTTGCGAATTTCCATTTTATACTTGAGTAACCCTTTCTTCTTGGTTTTGAGGGTTATATGTGATTTCCCCATTTTCTTCCTCTATTAGGTAGGGATCAGGAGGTTTCCATCCTTTTCTGTTGAAAACTGACCCTTTTATTTTTTGGTGTTTTTTTGCCTTAGGGCATGTGTCTTGCAAATGTCCATTTTAATAGCAAAGTTAACATCTGAATGTCATATTTTTGTAATCCAGTGGTTGTGTCCACTAGATGTTTTGATGTTTCAGCTGAATGTGATCTGGTAGACCTTTATTAAGATCTATTTCTAAGAAGACTCTGGTGAAACTAAATAACCTTGTCTTTTTCCTCTCAAAGTCCATCTTTTAGAAGGGCCCTAGGGTGTTTCCACTTTCCTCAAGGACCTTGTGAAGCCAGAAAAGAAGGGGAAGATATGGTAGGCTCATCAATATTGACATTGTTGATACCACCATTGATGTGGCATAAAATTCTAGAAACAAAGGGGTAATGAATGTTGAAAAAGGTCACTAGTTTCTGTCTTCATAATTATCATTGTACTTGTATCAATATGTATTTCATGTAAAAAAAAAAAACAAAAAACAAAACAAAACAAAACAAAACAAAAAATTATTATTATTATTTCATTAGTTAAGCATGTTCTTCATGCTTATAAAATTTATTGAACCAATTTTTTTTGTCATGAGTCAATCTATTGTACTTATGTAAAGTCCCATTTGGATTTTTGGAAGAAAGAGGAAAAATAATTTTATTTGAGTCAAAAGAGTCAATTAGTTACCCACAAGAACAAGTCGCCCTTGCCTAGACAAGTCAGCCCTAAAAGGCACCAATTCAAACTCTTGGATGTGTATAAATATAGTGCAATTCGACCTGATTTGATCACCAATTCATCTCATCGATTTATGTGCTAAGTAAGAAAGGAAAACCAGTGAAAAAGCAAGGAAGGAAGAGCAGAGGTCAAAGGAGAGAGTGAAGGTCAAGGAGAAAGAGAAATCAAGTTTTTTTACCCTAAGTTTTCCCTAGTTCTATCACATGTGCGAAATTTCAGACTGTTTTAGGGGCCATCAATTTCAAACCTATTGCAGGGGCCAAAAATTCAGGGTTTGATTAGATTTGAAGTACATTGACCAATGCTGACTTGGTTGGATTTAAATTTCTCGAGAAAGGATTAAACGAGGGTTGACTTGGGTTTTGTGGGAGGTCTTGGTCTTGGTTTTTTGGTCTTGGATTTCTCACTTTGATCTGATTCTATAAGAAGAGAAGTTAGTTGGGTTTTACCCATTGTGGGGTTTTTCCCTGGGAGCCTATATCTTTGTGTTCTTTGTCTCTTGTGATCTTCATAATTTTATGTTTTGGTAATTATTTGATGAAGAGAAGATAACAAAAATAAATAATAAGACAACGAACATTCACAAGCAATTATCAAGTAAGAGAAATCATCCTAATCTTCAAGAATATTGGTTTCTCAACAATGAAGAGCCCCAAATTTCCCCAAAACTAGGGTCCTTCTTTCAATACTCTCTCTTGGTCCTCCTGGGTATCGAATTGAACAATGAGGAAGCCTTTTGAGTAGGGGTATATGTCACACTTGGTGGTCCAAGTTGTACACACCCATTAATGCAGAGCATCCGATTTTGGCCAAATTTTGTTGAATCTACAAATTATTCCCCTAGATTTAAGAACAAAAAATAGTTGATTTGCATCTTTCAGGTTTACCTCCATGGAAAGAAATTTTTGTTGTTGTTAAAAAGGTAGTTTCCAGGGTTTTATTGTGGCATCTCCAATGGATTATAGCCCTTACCTTGTGTTGCTTCCTTGTATGAGGGTGAGCCTCTTGAGTTCCCGAATCTTGAGGCACCCCCATGCAACCTCAACAATACGATTATGGTAGAATTTCAAGAAATACCATAATCCTTTAATTGAGCATAATCATGTAGCTATTTCCCTTCGAAAATAAGATGATACATGGCTATAAGAGCCCCCAATTTATTCTCAATAAGTGGCTTTAGATTTGCCCCACAGACTCATCTAGAGACCCAAATTTGGATTGTGTTTCCACTAAGGGTTTTTACAAAAATGGAAACCTATCATTTGTAAAGGATCTTCAGAACCCCCCACTGATTCAGGAAAAAATGGATCATGAGGATTTGTGGTTTTTTATGCTTCGATATGGATAGATCAAGGCGGAAAGGGGTGACATTAGAGGTAAATTGCCTGAAAGATCAGACTTAGATTCTGACACTGTAGTACCATGAAAATTGAACCCTCGAAGGGCCAGCAAAACCCACATATGGGGATGGATAAAATAGAATAAACGACGATTAATTCCCCTATCTTAGAGACTAGAAGCGTTCCCTTCAAATCCATGCAGATACCCACAACAACCTTATCAGAAATAAAAAGAAGGGGTTGAAAAAGAATGGATCGCACCACTTAGTACTTAGCAATGATCTTCCCATGTTGAATCCAGACAACAAACTTGCTGATATGGGTGCCCGAGTGATCCAGGTGGTTCCAAGGACACACATAGGACAAAGAGGGCTTATGGATGCTCAAAAATAAAAGTGACCAGAATGATTTCAAACTAGGACCAGAGCATAGATCTTGTTGTCCTGATCGCAGCGGTGCGAATGGTTCGTCAAGCCGATCTCGTATGAGGGAGAACAAGCCAGTCAAAGTTTTGGTCAAAGTTGGAGTGTGGGCCATGTTTAAGTGTCCTACAATTTGATCGACCTCAAGGAATGGAACCTAGCTCCCGAAAGTGGTCGAAATTGTGGTCTCGTTAAATTGCCCAATATCCCTTATTTTCTAAAGATTTGAAAAACACCCCTATCTTAGAAATAATAATAATAATAATTATGGGTTGGCGGGCCACCAACCCTGCCACCCCCCCACAACCAACATATAAAATTTTAAGTTAAAATTAGTCGACAGGCCATGACCCCCGTCGGCCCCCAACCTCCTGCAACCATTATATACAATTGGGCGGTGGGTGGGCCACCTCTGATGGACCCGGCCCACGCCCCACCACCAACACATTACAATATATATAAGCCGACGGTGGCAGGGCTCGAACCCGCCCGGCTAGTGCGGATGGCCTGCCTCCCCGGCACCCTCACACACGCAACCATATACCAAACCGCCATAACCAACACTCAAACAAACGCGCCTTTGAATATGTGCCCCCTATTTAATACATGCTACGGAGGGTATGGGGCGGGCCGCCCAATGAGGACCCGACCCCAAAAATGAATATATATGCAGTTTTTAAAAACAAAAGGAGTATTAAAATGGAGGGTTCGGGGTTTGACCACTCAATCTCCTCCTTACTACTCGGATATTCATACCAATCCACCCAAACGAGCTTTTTGTAAATTCTGCCCACCGAAAATTTATATAAACGTTCATTTCATTAGTGCGCCAAGGCATGGAGGAGCATGCACGGAAACTGAGGCATTTTTTATTAATTTTTAATGCAGGGTGGAACCATGAACCTTAGAAAAACACAAGCGAAACCATGATTGGGCAAAATTCTTAGGAGGGTGAAATTTTTGAAGTGTCCAAATTGGAAAAATTTTATGTCGATCTTACACCTCTCAATGACACGAACCTGATGGCAAAGTCAATTTCCTGATCTGAGCATCTAATTTGTAGAGGACCCAAATGAGGGAATCTTTGAGGAATCTAAGGGGAATCTAAAAGATTCCTTAAGCCCCATATTTCCACTTTCTCAGAATTAAAAAATTTGACAGTCGATTTTGCACTATTCAACACCACAAATTTGATGGTGTATTCAGATTTTCCATTTTCTCATTTCATTTTTCGGCCACTTGTCTAAGTGGAGTGCAGGTGTCAACATTCATGTGCGAGCAGTCATTTTCCATGCCATTCGACGTCGTGAGATCGATGGTATGAAAACCTTCAACAGTTTGACATCCTATTTTTCAGACGGCCCCAAGATGTAGGGTATATGGAGTGCGTTCATGTACTTCTTTTTGCTATGAATTGTGCTGCACAGATCCTTGTTTGATGTTTGATGTGGGATCTTGTTTTATTACTTGTTTCATGATTCCTTCTTGATGTGATGCATAATCATTTGTGGGATGTACTTGTTGTCATGATTCGTCATGTTTTGTTTGAGATCCCTTTGTCGTTATGTTGATGGGATACTCATGTGTTGCCATGTATGTTTACATTGAGATCCCTTTATGCCATGTTGGCAGGATGATCATTATCATCATGCATGAGTTTAGGTCATAGTGATAGGAGTCCTTTTTGAATGAGAGTTCATGCAACAGAACATCTCTTGGAGCCACTCTTGCGTGAGGGCATTTTCCTTGTATGATAGCGACGTCACCTCTTATGTACATCATGACTATTGACAACACTTAATGCAGTGGCCTAAACCATCCTGGCACCAAGGCCCGGAGACGTAGTCCCTCCTGGACGAAATTCGTTATCAACGACTTATGTTTTCATGTGTTGATGAATGTCATATTCCTCTTCTTTACAACATGCTGATGTATTCATTTATGTTCTTTTAAAAAAATACAATTTAACACATCACCAAAGTAAAAGGTCTTGGAAGGGTCCTTTGTCACACCCGGACCCGGATCAAGTGGTAACAGAGTAGTCTTTGCATGGATGTGAATTGTGAGCGTGAACAATGGAACATACAGTGACAGAGGATGAAAAAGGGATGTATGAGACCATGCTCAAAATTTTCCAAAGGGTGGAAATAATGTATGAAATTCTACAAAAAGAGACAAAGGAAAAGGAGCGATTGCAGCTTCAATTGCTAGCCACGGAAGAGGCCCTGGAAGAACTGAAGCACAACAATCAAAACCTCGAAACAGAGAATGTTGTATTGAAGATGCGTCTACATGAAGAGAAAGAAGAGAAACATAGTTTGCTACGATAGCTACAAGCAAAGGACAAGGCCTTGGAAAAGCTACAGCGTGACCCATGTGAGGTAAAAAGTAATTCTTTGAATTCATGTATGTGTCTTGATGATGATTTCGCTGTTTTTGAAAATCATACCACAGGAATTGGCCCCAAAATATTGAAGAGAATGAGGTATGAAGGAAAAGGCTTGGGCATTAAAGGCCAAGGTATTGTCAACCCCATCAAAGTAGAATAATTACCCTGTCAGGCAGGACTTGGGTATGTTAGAAAGGAAGTTGGGGAATGCACCGAGATAGCTAGCTAACCACCGACATCAGATGATGAGCAGCCCTCATCATTTCATTCCAAACAAACAGAGGAGGTAAAAGATGTTGATTTCCTTTCGATTTCGTCTTCACATATTATGATTTCTGTTGGAGATTTGGAGATCCCAATTATAGGGACAAACATGAGGCTCCTTACCAGGATAAGGTGCAAGGAGGAAAAAGAACTCGGTGTTAATAACCAAGGCATAGATCAACCATTGGAGGTTGTGCAAAGACCTCAATTTGCAGGCTTGAGATACACCGAGGGAGAATGCTCGAAGGTGTCAGAGGCTTCCGAAACATTGTTGAAATCGTCAAGGAAAGAGAATGATGGGAACACATCCCCATCATCCCATGGCAGTGCCCATTGCAGGGAAAGAGTAAGTTGAGGCAAGCTCTCATCTCCATACTTACACCAGAGACGACAAGGAAAGGTATAACCACTCTCGATATTTGAATGTTCATTTCAATTATAATCATGTTGTTAATGATGGACGTAAAACATGGCATAGAAAAACATGTACCTTTTGTGGATTACATAACCATACATTTTCTAAGTGTTGGAAAAGAATAGCAACACACAAAAGGAGGAGGCATGAAAGACCCTCTCAACAGCAAGTAAAGAAACATGTTAAGCAAATCCAGAGGAAGAAGATGTATTGCAGTCATTGCGACAGAAGCAGCCATCAAAGAGCCACATGTTGGAGGCTCCATCTAGAGCAACGCCTTAAAGGAAAAGTGTCAGTGCATGAACCAAGTGAAGCAGTTATTCGACAAGCAAAACCACCACAGGGGAATGACCCATTCACATTGATAAGTGAAAAATGGTTCTTAGATATGTTAGCGTGTCATGGTCGTGCTTTTGTAAATAATTCATTGCATTTTAAAATGTAAAAGTGATGATGTGTTTTCCATCACTTGTTCAACAACAATGATGTTTGGTCTTATTTTGTGTTGCATGATAAATTGTGAAAGTGATGTCGTGTTTCCATCACTTGTCAAAGAAACAATAGTGTTTGGCCTTATATTTGTAAATCACGTGTTGCAGTATTGATGTTTTTTCCATCACTTGTTGGAGCAACAATGATATGTTGGCCTTGTTTTCATAGCTGGGGTATTGTGTCCATCTTGATGTAAACTTGACCACCGAGTATGTGTTATAAACTCGTGGTAAGTATGGGATGCTTGGGTCATTAGTTGGTCATGAAATTCAAGCATGTAATTTGTGAAAAAATGTACTACAGGTTGCGGAGATTGTAGGTGTCATCTCATCGTGTAAGGCTCTGAAGAACAAAGGTGAAGGAGATGGAAGTGAGACCTTTTCAGGACGCCTGTGATGCAGACAAGGTACAGAGAAGTTGCAGATTATTTTTCATGCTTTTGGAGGACCAAAATCTCCTCATTAGGGAGGATTGATCCAGGTGGCTCCAGGGACACACACAGGACAAAGAGGGCTTATGGAAGCTCAAAAATAAAAGTGATCAGAATGCTTTCAAACCTAGACCAGAGCATAGATCTTGGCGTCCTGATTGCAGCGGTGTGAACGGTTCATCAATCCGAGCTCGTATGAGGGAGAACGAGCCAGTCAAAGTTTTGGTCAAAGTTGGACTGTGGGCTAGGTTTAAGTGTCCTACAATTTGACCGACCTTGAGGCATGGAACCTAGCTCCTAAAAGTGGTCAAAATTGTAGCCTCGTTAAATTGCCCAATATCACTTATTTTCTAAAGGTTTGAAAAAACACCCTTATCTTTATATATATATATATATATATATATATATATATAATATATATATATATATATATATAATATATATATATATATATTATATGGGTGGTAGGCCACCAACCCTGCCACCCTCCCACAACCAACAGATAAATTTTTAAGTTAAAATTGGCCGACGGGCCATGAGCCCCGTCGGCCCCCAACCCCCCGCAATCACCATATACAATTGGGCGGTGGGCGGGCCACCTCCGGTGGACCTAGTCCACGCCCCACCACCAACACATTACAATATATATAAGTCGATGGTGGCAGGGCTCGAACCTGCCCAACCGGTGCAGTTGGCCCGCCTCCCGGGCACCCTCACACACGTAACCATATACCAACCCACCATAATCAACACTCAAACAAACACGCCTTTGAATATGTGCTCCCCCATCTAATACATGCTACGAAGGGTATGGGGCGGGCCGCCCAATGCGGACCCGACCCCCAAAACAAATATATACGTGGTTTTTAAAAACAAAAGGAGTATTAAAATGGAGGGGTCGGGGTTTGACCACCCAACCTCCTCCTTACTACTCGGACATTCATACCAATCCACCCAAACGAGATTTTTGTAAATTCCACCCATCGAAAATTTATATAAACCTTTATTTCATTAGTGCGCCAAGGCATGGAGGAGCGAGGAGTGTGCACAGAAACCAAGGAATCTTTTTTATTAATTTTTAATGCAGGGTGGAACCATGAACCTGAGAAAAACATAGGCAAAACCATGATTGGGCGAAATTCTCAAGTGGGTGAAATTTTTGTAGTGTCCAAATTGGACAAATTTTATGTCGATCTTACACCTCTCAATGACACGAACTTGATGGCGTAGTCAGTTTCCTGATCTGAGTAGCTGATTTGCAGAGGACCCAGAGGAGGGAATCTTTGAGGAATCTAGGGGGAATCTAAAAGATTCCTTAAGCCCCATATTTCCACTTTCTCAGAATTTAGAAATTTAACAGTCGATTTTGCACTATTCAATGCCGCAAATCTGATGGTGTATTAATATTTTCCATTTTCTCATTTCATTTTTTTGCCACTTGTCTAAGTGGAGTGCAGGTGTTAGCATTCATGTGTGAGCAGTTATTTTCCATGCAATTCGACGCCATGAGATCAATGGTACAAACAAGTTTTGCAGTTTGACATCCTCTTTTTTAGATGGCCCCAGGATGTAAGGTATATGTAGTGTGTTCATGTACTTCCTTTTGCTATGCATTGTGTTGCACAGATCCCTGTTTGATGTTTGATGTGGGATCTTGTTTTATTACTTGTTTCATGATTCCTGCTTGATGTGATGCAGAATCATTTGTGGGATGTACTTGCTGTCATGATTCGTCATGTTTTGTTTGAGATCCCTTTGTCGTTATGTTGATGGGATACTCATGTGTCGCCATGTATGTTTGCATTGAGATCCCTTTATGCCATGTTGGCGGGATGCTCATTATCATCATGCATGAGTTAAGGTCATACTGATAGGAGTCCTTTTTGAATGAGAGTTTCTGTAGCAGAACATCTCTTGGAGCCACTCCTGTGTGAGGGCATTTTCCTTGTATGATAGTGAGGTCACCTCTTATGTACATCATCACTATTGACAACACTTAATGCATCAGCCTAAACTATCTTGAAACCAAGGCCCAAAGACATAGTCCCTTCTCGACGAACTCCGTTATCAACGGCTAATGTTTTCATGTGTTGATGAATGTCATGTTACTCTTCTTTACAACATGCATATGTATTCATTTATGTTCTTTTAAAAAATACAATTTAACACATCACCAAAGTAAAAGGTCTTGGAAGGGTCCTTTGTCACACCCGGACCCGGATCACTGAGGGAAGGAATAGGAGGTTATCGTACCCTACAAACTTCACAATGCCCTAGGCATTTCCATTTTCTCCACTACCAAAATAATCCTCACCAAAAACCCTAGATGCGCTCACCATTTTCCTCCCTCAATTTCCTTTATGTTCTTTTGCATACAAACACCTTATTCATAAATGGAAACTAATTAACATTCAACTAAGCTACGTAAGTTGCTTAGCTCACTTTTCATACACATTTAATAAAAACTATACATTAGATTTAAGCTCATCATCACATTTACACACAATAATCCAACATATCAATAAGCACCAACCTAGATCCATCTTAACTCTGGATCTATCAAGCACCAAGAGGGATCAAATCTCTCGAGATGTAAACATCTTTTTTTGAGTGCAAAACTTGAGGAAAGGTTTGCACCTCGAGAGATTTGATCCCTTTCGGCACTTGATAGATCTAAAGTTAAGATGGATCTAGGCTGGTTTCAGTCGTGCGTTGTCATAAAAAGTATGTTGAACATATAACTTATGTGCTCATTTAAATATATTTAATACGTCTAAGGTTATATATTATGAGAATAAAAATTTAGAATATTGAATGATCGAAAATGCAAATAATAATAATATAATCAATCAGAAAATAGTTTACAATGTGATTGATCTCAATCTCTCTTCTTCTGCTTTTCTTGCAGTCACACCTGCTACTTTTTCCATCTTTTCACATCGATCATATGAAAAGGGAGGTTGAAATCATAGACCATTCATATCTTTAACTCGAGAAATTGCAGTAAAAATCATACCCTGTCTCTCTTGCTTCCCAATATTAATAGTCGCTTTCTCCAAAGTCAATCCTTATGACTTATGGATTGCTAAGCCCCAAGCAAGTTTGAAAGGAAGTTGTTTTCTACTACCTCTTTCAGTAGGTGTAATAGGAACTGTCTTAGGGGATGAATCATCCAATGGTACTCCCATATAATTATCAAATCTTACTAAAACATATGTGGGTGGTTTTGGGGGTGATTTTCTAGGTTTATAGACAATTTTTTCTACAATTCCAAGAGCACCATTTACAGTCCTTCATTAATGCATATGTTTGATGTAAGCATCACTCGAGCTCCAACCGCATTGAGTAATTCAAGTTCAATTTCTTCCTCATCTATTTCCATGCAGTTTCTTTTTACCTTTGTAGCAACACTAACTGCAATGGGACAATTTAGGCTTCTTCAAAAAAGCTTATTATGATTTTCTACATCATCATTTGTTGCAAAAAAATGTATTTCCTTATTGAAGGACTCTTTTGTGGAAGGATCCAAGCATGTATTTGTACGAGTCATAAGTGCTTCCCAGTCTTCCATAGTTGGTATTGCATCTCTTACATTCATTAACAAATGATGAAAATATATTTGTTGATTGCTTTGTCCATCTTGTTGAAACACGATATCAAGGGTCGCAAATGTTGTGAATGAGTTCCATAATTATTTTGCGATACCTTCACATGCATATATGGGTTTATCTATAATAGGAGGAAATTGTCCCAAATCATCGACCAATATAACTAATATCCCACCAAAAATAATCTTCTCGCTTTCTAGAAAGCCTGTCGAATTCTCGTATAAATGTTTTGTAATAAATTTATTCCTATGAGACTCATTTCATTTATCAAGATACACTTCACATACTTCAACTCTTATTGTAGGTTCATTAAACTTGATCCTTTAAAAGGTGACATGTATTTGATTGGAAATTGAAGTGCATAATGAATTGCTCTTGTAGATATGTTGAAAGCTGCAACCCCTGTAGGAGCTAAAAGAAGTAATGGACTCTTCTCCATAAAGGACTCAACTTCAAGGGCATTTTTAACAGCTCCCATCAAGTGAGACTTTCCTGTACCTTCAGTTCCTTGGATTATCATAAGTAGTTGATAAACCCCTAATCTATAATGGTCAATGACAATATCAAATGTTATTCTTTGCTTAAGCCCCAAACTTTCAATGCAATAAGACTTTGCATGTTGGTTAGCATAGATCAAATTCAACTTTCGATTTTTAGATATGAAATGAATAACATGATTGGAATTTACTTCATCAACAAAATGTGTGTTCCAATCATGCATACAATCACGATCTCTGTGTCCTAGCATCTCAAACTCATTGTAATTTGTATATTTATTATGATACAATCCACAAATGATCTCCCACTCATTCTCCCTAGAATTTGTAGGTGGATTTTTGAACTTATTCTTTATCAGATTCAACTGGAACAATAGGAGGTAATGGGTTGTGATCAACATGCCATGGATTGTATCGAAAGTTTTCCCAACTATACACTATCTCATCATCTTCCCGACCTATATCTCTATGGAAATCATGAAAGGCCTTGTACAATACTAACACAGACGAACAAAATTCTACAAGCTTGTCATCTTCTCGATCAGGAACTAAGTTAAATCGAGGAAACGTACAATAAATACATTCTTCCTTTCTAACCATTTCTCCCCATGTAGACATTTATCATATGACCATGATTTTGAAACATTTATCAACATAAGGTGCTCAATATGGGCATGTTTCTTGGTATATGCATCAATAAGGGAATTATCATTTACGATATCATATGTGTCAATATGCACTTGTTTGAAAACTTTCCTACCAACATTTAGAACCAAAAATCGGCAGCTACATTCAGAAAGAGGGAGCTCTAGAAGCAAATGACATGTCCCTTATGCACGTATATCCCTGTCAACAACAGTTTCACACAAAAAACTCTTGTATGCACGTGTTGCAAGTTCATTTGGATTTTGAATAGAAGAAACACACATCAACATATTATGGAATGTTTCTGATCCTTTTTCAAATTTTACTACATATTTTTCTAGGTAATTAATGACAAGGCGCTTCGAAGGAACATGTTTCCAATAGCCCTTCACATCATCAATGTTTCACGATTGTGTGTATTAAATCTATCATCATATCATCTTGGTTCATACTTCTTTTCTCCATTCTCATCAACATAAATTTTGGACTCTTCACATAAATCCCATGGGGACTAATATCGACATACCAATCTTCCTGCCTTTTTTTGAAGGCATGATCTCTCATTGCAAGTGATGTGACACTCAACACAATTAAGAAGTTATTCATAATCAATCATAGGATCAGATTGAAATATTTGTTGTGTGTCCTTTAAGCAAGGATGATCATCAATATTGAGTCTAACTTGAGTATTTATTTGATGTCGTTCACGTGGATTTATTGCATGTACACATCCATCAAAATATTCTTTTGCAAATCTAACTTGCACTAGATCATCCCAGTTCAACATGTCCATGTTAGGAGCATTTTTTATCCATAGAAATCCATGTACAAGTGGAGACCCACGATGTTGCCACTCATAGCGGCACCAATAATCTATAGCTTGATAAAAACGTTCGAAAATGTCATCTCGAAATATTGTATGCCTTAAGTGCATATAATGTGCTACAATATGATGATTATCAATTACATTTTGACGTCTCCATTTCCTTGCTTCCCCTGGATCTCTAGGACATGTACGTGGCATTAATTGATGTAAATCTGACCATTGCATATCTGCTGAACTTAATGTAAATAATATTGTAGGACACCCAATCTATTGAACCAAGTCAGATATCTCAGCACGACACTTATTCGAATATGCATGCGTGCCTCTTATTACTATTCCAAATCACATCAATCTTTCTCCAAGTCGTGAATCTAGATGATTTTGCAAATGTTATCGTAACTCCTCCATTGTTGTTGGTAGATCTATCATATTCTTCTTTACAAATAGGAAAGAGGAAGCTTGAGCACGACGTATCATGATGATATTGAGTAAAAAGTATCTAAATCGTGGGTGCCTTCCAAACCTATTATCACGATATCGAAGAAGATGTTTTGCATACTCATAAAGATGGACATGTCTCTCGCACACTTGGAACCAATTTGCTTCATCTTTTGGGAACAACAATGGAAATTCCATATCGAGTAATCTCACAATGCTATACTCATTGATTGTAGATGAACCAAAACGAGGCCAACTAAGCACTTCCTTGCATTAGGTTGTTCCTCTGCATTAGGGTTATTTACCCAATCTCGAATAATATCAATCTCTCGTCTAACATTTGGATGCTTAGATGAAAATGGAGTTGTATGTAAGACATATAATGCATCATTAATCCATGGAACCCCTTCCAACATAACAAATTTAGTGTCACTATCTATCTCTGGAAAAGTAATAACATTAATAATATGTGATACACCTGTTACAATTTCAGGTAATTCTTGAAGTGCATCATTATTAACTTGAACTCCATGATAATATGGATCATTCTAAATCTTATAGTATAATGCACGTAATACAATTTCTTTCTTGACAGTAAAATCATAATTTGACTCTTTTGCACGTTTTTTCCCCACAACATGTTGAAAATGCAGGAAGAAAATCCTAATTTAATTTTGTCCTTGTAATAAATTAGGAATAAAATTGTAATTCCACATCATATGACAACTTGTATTAGTTAACTAAGTTAGTTTTAATTAGTTGGTTCAGTTAATTCGAGTTGAGGCTCTAACTAGAGTCATGTAGAGTGTCTCCTACATTACAGGAGCCCTAGTTGAGTTTATTTTGAGTTGTAATTAATTAATTAATTCAGTTTAACTGAGTTAAATATCAGTTAAACTAGTTCCAATTGATGGAGGAACTAGTAGGAGGTCAGACAATGGGGTATTGCTTCATGTGGTTAACCAATTAACTAATGATTCACTCATAAATAGCTCATGCATGTCATATCTCAGAGTTACCCAATTGAGATTATAGTTCAGGGACAATGTACTATTAGTTGTATAATCATCAGAATTGTACAGGTGGTGCATGAAGTCATACGAAGGCCTATGATGGATTGTGCAATTCCTTTGAGGAATTTCCCTAATTAATATGGGGTTAACTCCTAAGGAAACAACGCAAGGAAATAAGGACTTGGGCAAACAAAAAATTGGTTAAGTATTGGCCTAGGATTGTCTAGGAAGCTGTGAGACAAATAAAGATAGTGTAGAGGTTGCTCAGGCTTGAGAAAAGCATTGTAGTCTTCTCATATTTGATTACTAATGCAATATACAGATACCATAGGTTTTTAGTTGTGGCTTTCCCCGAGAAATCATTATGTAATGTGTTGATTGAATTCTTTCTCTTCTATGCTTCGTGATTTTGAGATCGTTTAATTGTTTACGTTGATGAGTAGAGTATATTCAAGTCTATTGTTTTAGCAAATTATAGATTAGCAATTTGAATCTACAAGAAATTTCTACATGGTATTAGATCAGAAATCATTCTAGAAGAGGATAATACGAGTTTGACTTTTGCAGGTGAAATCGAATTTGTAGTATCATGCTTTAGAGCCAGCAGGATGTCGTTCTACAGATTGAGTCTTGAATGTGACCTTGAGGGTACTTCGAACTATTTTGCTTGGAAGGACATGATGGAGCAATGTTGGAAGACAAAAAGATTAAGGAATTCATAGACAAAGATATTCCTAAGCCTCTAACAACTGATTCTTAAGATCTAGTAGAGTGGAGAAAATGTGTTGTAAAGGCAAGAAGGATTATCCTAAAACGAGTTTGAGATCAGATTGTCTCGAACCTCCACGGTAAGGAGACTCCATATGCAATGTGGAAGGCCTTAACAAACCTTTTTCAAAACAACAGTGACCACATGAATCCGACACTGAAGGACAAGCTCAGAAAAATCAAGATGGATAAGGGTGACAAAATACCAAAGTACTTGACCAAGTTCACCCAATGTTGGGCAGAGTTTGGAAGTGTTTGTTTTACAGTTGCTGAAGGTGATCTGGTTAGCCTAACACTTCTAAGCATTCCAAAGAGTTGGCATAACTACCAGGATTCAGTAAATGGGAGGGAGAAGCTGCCAAAGTGGGAGCATCTGTGGTCTGACTTGGTGCAAGAATAGATTCAGCAGAACACCAGAGATGGATCCTCATCCAAGCATGATGATGAGGAGAAACGTGCTTTAAATGGAAATGCAAAGAAAGGGAAAGGGAATTCATCCCATTCCAAATTAGATTCTAGTTAGGGTGGCAATAAGAAGGAATTGTCGAAGATTAAATGTTTTCATTGTCATGAGTTAGGACACTATGCCACAAAGTTTCTGCATAAGAAGGCCGAGAATAAGCCCTCAGGAGGAGTGACAAGTGAAGCTTTTGCTTCAAAATTCGAGTTGGATTTCACCCTCATTGCTTTCATGGTGACATCAATGATGGGTAGTGTGTGGTACCTGGATAGTGGAGCCTCATTCCATATGACCGACAACAAAGAATTATTCAGTGACTTGGAGGAGAAGGACCTCCAGATGCACATAAAAATAGGAGATGATGGAAGGTGTAGTGCGACCGACATCGGTACTGTTACTTTTTAGAGGTAGTTTGGTTCTCCTCTCACATTAAAAGATGTAATGTATGTTTCAATTTTGAAGAAGAATTTGGTTTCAGTTGCTATGTTGGAGCACCGTGGCTATGATGTGATGTTTAGCAAGGGAAAGGCTTTCGTTCATCACATAGCCTTAGAAAAAGTGAAGTGGATTGGGGTTCGTGTGAAGAACCTCTATATATTGTATGTAGAAGACTGTGTTTCTTTGAGCACAAAAGTAGAGAAGGTGCAGAGCTGAGACATTGGTGAGTTGTGGCATAGAAGATTGGGTCACTTGCACCATAGAGCTTTGAAGATCATGCAAAATATTTCTACAAGACTTCCCAAGGGTGCATTAGAGAAGAGAGATACATGTAAAGGGTGTACATTACGGAAGTACAACAAATCCACCTTTCATGATAAGGACAATCAAGCGCAAGCAATCCTTGACAGAGTTCACTTAGATGTGTGTGGACCCTTCTCGATAGCTTGCACGACGAAGCACATGTATTATGTAATATTCATAGATGATTTCTCATGTAAGTGTTGGATTTTCTTCATGCAAAAGAAAGATCAAACATTCTCTAAATTTTGTGAATTTAAAGCACTTGTTGAGAAAGAAACTAGCAGGAAAGTGAAGTTTCTTAGGAGCGATAATAACGTAGAATATGTTTCAAATGAATTCAAGAAATTTTGTGCATTAGAAGGCATTCGATGGGAGTTAATAAAAACCCATAACCCACAATAAAATGGGGTGGTTGAAAGGAAGAACAAAAGTATTTTGGGAGCTGCATGGGCGATGTTACATGATCGGGTCTATCGTTGCACTTGTGGGCTAAAGCATGCAACACAACTGTATATGTGCAGAATAGAAGTCCTCATCGGATTCTCGAGATGAGTACACCAAAAGAAACCTTTTCTGGTAAGAAACCAGATGTGGCACACTTCAGGATCTTTGGTTCATCAATTTACTGTCATGTTACAAGGGATGCAAGGAAAAAGCTAGAATCGAAAACTGAGTTGGGCATATTTGTGGGGTACACTGATATACCTCACAACCATATGGTGTACCTACCATCTCATAGGATGAAAATGGTTTGTAGAGCTGTGAAGTTATATGAAGATAGGACCATGATATATTCCCTTGAGAGGGAGCTTTAGTTACATGCAGATGAGGATATTTTAGCTCTAAAGGAAGAACCTCTGGACTATGTAGAATAGCGATATGCAGAGGACAGAGAGTGGAAGTAACCACTCATGAAGAAACTTCCAGAGATGGAAGGAAGCACACCAGAGAGGCTGACATATTAATACATGATGATAGAGAGAATGTGGGAGCACCCACATCACAACGCAGGCAGAGGAGGTCACCATATCGGTACAATGGCTACATGGCTTTGATGACCGAGAGTGTAGAGATTGAGCCATCCTCATTTGAGGAAGAAATGTAGCAACCAGTAGGGGTTGATGTCATGGTAGAGGAGTATGAATCCATTATCAAAAACAATGTTCGGGAAGTGGTCCCAACACCAGTAGACAAGTCAGTGGTGAGTTCCAAATGGCTTTACAAGGTAAAGAAAGTAGCAAATGGGAGTGTGGAGAAACACAAGGCCATATTTGTGGCCAAAGGGTTCTCTAAGGTGGAGGGACTTGATTACGAAAAGACCTTTTCTCTTGTTTTAAGGTACTCTTCAATCAGATCTATTCTAGCATTTTCAGTCCAGATGGGATGAAAGATACATCAGATGGATGTGAAGACAACCTTCCTCAACAGAGTGATTGAGGAAGAGGTGTACATTGAGCAGTTGGAAGGATTTGAGACCTTCAACATAGATTCGCATGTGTGCAGACTCAAGTGACCGTTGTATGGATTGGAACAAGCACCTCGTGCTTGGTACACCAGGATTGACAACTATTTCACCATGTTGGGCTTCACCAAAAGTGAAGTAGATGCAAACCTTTACCATATTGTTGTTGAAGGTAAATTGTTGATTATATCATTATATGTTGATGATTTAATTCTAACAAGTGATGAGAAGCTTGTAAAATCTTGTAAAGAGGATCTTGCAAGAGAATTCGAGATGAAGGACCTGGGGCTCATGCATTATTTCCTTGGTATGGATGTATGGCAAAGAGATGAGGAACTGTTTGTCTCCCAGGACAAGTATGCCAACGAGATACTGAAGAAGTTTCACCTAGAGAGCAACAAACCCATGGAGACTCCTCTAGCAGGAAATTAGAGGAAGAAAGATGCTACTTCAAGTGAAGTAGTGGAGGCTACTATTCACAGACAAATTGTGGGTTCACTTATGTATTTGGCAAACACACGACCGAACATATGTTTTTCAGTTAACCAACTTAGTCAAGCAATGGTTAAGCCATCCAAACTCTATTGGAAGGCAACTAAACATGTGTTGAGATACCTTAGAGGCACCACTCAGTTTGGTATTGGTACATATGGACAAAGGGAGTGAAGCTATAAGGCTTCAAAGATTCATATTGGGCAGGGAGTCCATATGATAAGAAGAGAACATTAGGAGGAATCTTCAGTATTGGGTCAGTAGTAGTTTCTTGGTACAACAAGAAGTAGAGATTAGTTACACTCAGTTCGGTAGAAGCAAATTACATGGTTGTTAGTCAAGCAACTATGAGGCTATCTGAATGAGGAAGATTCTTGTTGGGTTATTTGTAAGCTGATGAATCCTACAGTGATTTACTGTGACAATCAGAGTTGTATCAAACTCCCTGAGAATCTAGTTTTTCATGATCGGTCCAAGCATATCGACATTTGGTATCACCATCTACGAGATTGTGTGCAGAGGAGAATCATGTTGCTAGAGTACATTCCTCCAGAGGAACATGATGCAGATATTTTGATAAAGGCATTGTCAAGATACAAATTCGAGTTTCATAGAGGCAGGATTGGGGTAGCATATAATCCCTTTCTTGTTGAGAAGGAGTGTTGAAAATGTAATAATAAAATATTAATTTAATTTTGTCCTTGAATTACATTAGGAATAAAATTGTAATTCCACATCACATGACAACTTGTATTAGTTAAATAAGTTAATTTGACTTATTTGGCTCAGTTGATTCGAGTTGAGGGTCTAACTAGAGTCATGTAGAGTGTCTCCTACATTATAGTGGCCCTAGTTGAGTTTATTTTGAGTTTTAGTTGATTAATTCAGTTTAACTGAGTTAAATTCTGTTAAACTAGTTCGAATTGATGGAGGAACTAGTAGGAGGTCAGACAATGGGGTGTTGCTTCATGTGGTTAACCAACTAACTTATGATTCACTCATAAATAACTCATGCATGTCAGATCTGAGAGTTACCTAGTGGAGATTGGAGTTCAGGGACATTGTACTATCAATTGTATAATCATTCGAATTGTACAGGTGGTGCATGTAGTCAGAGGAGGGCCTATGATGGATTGCACAATTCCTTTGAGGAATTTCCCTAATTAATAGGGGGGTAATTCCCAAGGAAATAACACAAGGAAATAGGGAATTGGGTAAGAAGAAAATTGGTTAGGTATTGGCCTAGGCTTGTCTAGGAAGTTGTGAGACAGATAAAGATAGTGCATAGGTTGCTCGGGCTTGAGCAAAGCATTGTGATTTCTCATATTTTCTGACTAATGCAATATACATATAGCAGGGGTTTTAACTGTGGCTACCCCCATGAAATCATTGTGTAATGTGTTGATTGAATTCTTTCTCTTGTATGCTTTGTGATTTCGCGATTGTTTAATTGTTTTCGCTGATGAGTAGAGTAGATTCAAGTCTATTGTTTTAGCAAATCACAATTAGTAGTTTGAATGTACAAGGAATTTCTACACAACAATTGTCAAATCCAAGTCTTTAATATGTCAGGGTAACTTCATGGCAAAATTAGTAACCTCTTATGGAAAACTAATGGTGTGCCCTCTATATTTGTATTGTCCACCTATTTAGTGCATAACCTATAAAATTGGACTTGCATGTGCTATCAACATCTCTTCAACATGTGAGCTCTGCAAGAATTTTAGGTTGTTCTCCTGGATTCATATGGTTATCGACAAAAAATCTATGATGACTTCCTTCTCTTTTACATCAAACATGCACATTGTACCTGTATTTCTCATCTGTACTTGAATTCCAACAGACGACTCTTTACACACATGACATATTTGAACTTCAATCAATTGATCAATCCTATCATGAAATCTTCGATGTGCATTATTCATATCAACAAGAGTTTCATGTTGATCTTGGGCATCAATATGTTTTAAACATCTTTTTTTGATAGGATTTTCTTCTAAATCCCATACCATGTATGAATTGGTTAGATATCGTTTTCCTTGTCGTTATGATCTTTGTTGTTCACTTTTTCATTTCCTCCGTTCTTCATGTTTTTCAGTCGTTGTTTCCTCTTGATTTTATTGTTCATTTCCTCTTTGTTCTGCATTTTCTTCTATCCTCTGTTATGCCTTTCTTTGTCAATATTCTCTTTGATGTGCTATTCTCTCTTGTTGTTGTTCTGCAGTTGACATTTCTTGTGCCTTTCTTTATCAACATGCTCTTGTTTGTTCATTATGCTTTATCCTTTGTTCTTGATGTGCTTCAAATGCCATTTCTAATGCCTTTCTTTGTCGACATGCTCTTACTTGTTCATTTTTCTTTATTCTTTGTTCTTCTTGCTCTTTAGCTATAATTTCTAGTGATTTTCTCTGTCAATATGCTATTACTTGTTCATGATTTTCAGTCGTTATTTTCTTTGGATTTTCTTGTTCATTTCCTCTTTGTTGTGCATTTTCTTCTATCCTTTGTTTTGTCTTTCTTTTTCGATATTCTCTTTGACGTGCTCTTCTCTCTTCTTGTTGTTATGTAGTTATCATTTCTTATGCCTTTCTTTGTTGGCACACTCTTGCTTGTTCACTATGTTTTATCCTCTATTCTTCATGTTCTTTAGTTGACAATTCTTGTGCCTTTCGTTGTCGATATGTTCTTGAATATTCTCTTTGATATGTTCTATGATTTTATCTTTGTTCTTCACTTTTCTTCTTTCTTTGATCTTCTCTTTGTTTGTCACACATTTCTTCTAAATTTTTTGCTTCCATCTCGTTATTATGAAAGGACATGGTTGCGTGAATTACCGTAACACAAAAATTAATGCATATAAAAAATAATTAATTTTTTAGTGCACTGAAATTAATGCATTTAGTGCAATCAATTACACTAAGAATTAACGCCCACACTAAAATCAATGCATTTACTACAATCAATTAAATCAAGAATTAATAGCTACACTGAAATCAATACATTTACTACAATTAATTAGATCAAGAATTAATAACTACACTGAAATCAATACATTTAGATAAAACAATCTAAAAAAATTAAAAATTAACATCTACACTAAAATCAAAACATTAATATTAATTTTAATACTATTACTATAATATAAAATAAAATATTATATTATGACTAATAATTAATATTAATAATAAGATATCTTCTATTTATTAACCATATACACATAATTCCTTAACCAATAATTAAAAATATGAATAAGTTACCTAATGAACACTATAAAAACTTTAATTGAGATACTCTCATCTCAGCCCAAAGAAAATTTGAAACCCCTTTTCACAAAAATAACATGATGAAAACTTTAGAACATATATAATTTATTATAAAACAATTCAATACAAAAGTATTTTAAAAATAAAATAATAATTTGAAGTTTCGTAATAGGCACCCAATAGAAATAAAACAATTTAATATACAAATATTTAAAAAAAACACCCAAAAAGAAAGGCAAGAGCTAACCAGCCTGTCATAGGGCATTAAATGCCCTAGTACATGCAGGCTCTATAACAAAATAACACACAGTTTTTGGTGGCTACATAAATTAAAAATAAAAGCTGTGTATTATTTTGTTATAAAGCATGCATGTATAAGAGCATTTAATGCCCTATGGCAGGCTGGTTAGCCCTTGCCAAAAAGAAATTGCTCCAAAACATGGGTATTTAAGCAATCTTCATTTCTCTTTTCACTTTTAATTCAAATCTCATCAAAGATTTCGTCAAAATCTTCCTCCGAAGGACTTTATCAAATTCGGTCGGTCTTTAGCTAATTCGGTCTTTTCAACCAAAATCAACCAAAATCATGAAAATTCCATTTGCTTTCAATACCACACTGTCAAATTTTGCACCCAAAAAACAATAAAAAATTTCGTTAAGAATACACTTGTTAGAAGTTGGTTGTCATTACGGTGGTTATCATTTCAATAAACATATTATGGGTCACGCTAAGCAACTCGGATTGCCACCACGCAATGAAATTTTAAGAAGTAATTGCATTTCGTTGATAATTGCAGTTAGGTAGTTCAACTCAAACATTAGGAGTTAGAACATTGATTTCGAGAAATATTGTTCACTTTCCAATCCCCCTTAAGCAAGTTATCCTTCCAAACATCGAGACCTTTATAATCTGGTACTTCTCTTTAGCATCCAAAATTTCTAATTTAATTTAATATGATATTTACAGCAAACAAGTTTGGCAAGCTATTCATGTTAGCCCTTCAACATTATAATTCTTTATTTATATTTACAAAACTCAGGAATTAGAAAATGGATACTAGAAGAGGGAAAACCAATTGTATTTTTCATTAATAAGTTGAATGATGCAAAGAAAAACTAGTTTGTCTATCATCAAGAGTTATGCTTGTTACCCATCACCTGTGGGTGACCCCATAGGAGAAAAGTTTCTCTTAGATTTGTCTTAAGACGATAGCCAACAACCCCTGTCAGCGACCAATGTAGCCGATATTGTTCGAGATGTATCTGCTCCCTGAGTTAGTCATATGTCTCCTTGCCCATTTGTCAAGATCATGTGTTTGAAGGTGGGTCATCCAATCCTAAAGGTATGTCTTTCATTGTGAAATCATGTGCGTATGCTTGTTTTTCTTGGGCACACTTGGGTATGGATCACTGGGTGACTTGGAAGAAGGAAGGTTTTTGGCTATAGTCATGTTCCCTCACCTTAAATGGTGAGTTAATCCTCAACCCTAGTCTCGTGGTATCTCCCCTACTGGATTATAGCTTTAAGATGTGCACTATTTGGGAAACCCTGATTTTGGTAGCGCAGTCTCATTTTCCCATTACACCTTTTTCACTCCCTTTTGCACATTACATGCCATATTTCATCATCTTCCCTCTCTTGGTCGACAAGGCTCTAGTACTTCCACTCCCCTTGTCCTCATGAAGGTAAGGAGAGTCTTAGAAGAAGAGGGATACGAGAGAATTCAGGGAAGATGAAGAAAATGCAAAAGAGTAGGGGAGAAAAAAAGAACAAGAAAAGCACAGAAATAAAGGAATATCAACACAAGGGAACATCATAGTAGTAAGATAAAGGAAACCCATTTTGAATTTAATTATTGTTTTGAATTCTCCTCGATTTCTCATAAACCTTGCTAAGACATAAACCAACAAGGATTTGTATTTAGTATTTGAAGGAAGGTTTTTGAACCCAATCATTGGTTTTAGCAATAGAAGCCCATTAAAGACTTAAGTATGTAATTTCATAAATATGCAGTGTAATTGAAGTTCTAATTGTGCATATTCAGTCTTCCTTGTGTGTGCTTGTGTCTTTCGATGCTGCACATGCTTCCAAGTTGTTAATTGTGTAATTTGTTTGAATTATCCGAACGTAAAAAAGAATGCAACAAATTACAAATATAATAATACAAAGATGCAATAGAAAAACGCTTCATTTCATTAATAGAAAAATATTGATCTATGCTTACAAACAGAATGGAAATATGATAGTTCGGGTGATGGTAGCTTATCTCTGAGAAGAGATGCGGCAACTACATGCCTCTAAACTGTGTTACAATGAGGTTCAAGGGCCTATTTTTATTGAAAAACATGGGAAAACCTTAAACAACCAAAACCCTAACCCCAGGGGATGTAACACTAAAAGTTTGTGGGCCTCGTTGGGGTTACTTGGGTAGCCAACTTCCTAGGGTCGTAACTTGGTCATATTATCTCCGTCTGGTGTGTACAATACCTTGTTGGAAAGGTCTCTTCGAGTATTATAGGTTTCCCCACAAGCCTATCCTTATGGTAATGAGCCTGCAGCGGACCTCGAAAAATGTCGTTTAGGGGGTCAAAACTGCTTCGGAAGTTCAGGACTCGAAAAACTACTAAAAATAGTAAATGCTAAAATAAACAAGGAAACATATGAAACTGACTGGAGGGTCTAGATGGAATAGGCAGGTGGCCACTAATATCCACCTGGATCATTCCTCCCCCCTTAGGAAGCAATGGTCCCCATTGCGTGCAAAGCCTCCATGAGGTGAGGAAATTTCTGTTGAACCTCGTTCTTGGTGAACCACTTCCCCTAGTGAAGGAGTTGGCCTGCTTTGACAACTCTATATAGTTGTATACTCTGTTGGCAAGTGTTATTGATCTGTGTATCCATGATTTGATCAGTTGTGGCTTGTTCCATTCAGTCCGGGCTGAGCTCTATTGGTGTGTTTTTCTACAATGTCGGATGTGTCCAACAAATTATGGTGGAAAATATGGCCGAAGGTGGTCTACATTGAACACTAGGTGTAGACCAAGGAATGGTAGGGTGTTGAGCTCGAAGGAATTGTCACCGACAACCTTGGTGATGGTGCATGGCCCATATCAGAGTTGGGGAAGCTTGCAGTGGGGTCCAGCGAGACACTCCTTCTGCAAATGTAGCCAAAGTTTGTCGCCCATGTGGAACTTGTGTGACACTCGATGCTCATCATGGCACTGCTTGTTCTTAGCATTGGCTCTGTCTAATATATCATGGACCTGCTGGCGAATGTGTTGAATGCACTCAATGAAGTTGTTAGCCCTTTCGGCTTCAGAATGGATGTGAGCGGAATGTGCCTGAATGGTTGCAAATGGTATCGCCACATCAATAGGACATAATGGCTGAAATCCCAACCTTACATGAAAGTGGTTGTGGCCTATTGAGCTATGGAGAGCTCTGTTGTCGATGTGTTGCACATAAGGGAGACTTTCATCCAACATATGTGGATGCTTTGAGTTGTATATGTGCAGAATGTGTACGATCATCCTGTTGACAACCTCTGTTTGGCCATCAGTTTGGGGATGGAAAGTCGTGGACTTAGTAAGTTTTGTATCTAGCATCAACCAAAGACTAGACCAAAATGCAATTAGGAATCTGCTGTCCCGATCTAAGACAATGCACTGTGGGATCCCAAAATGTACCCACACTCGCTCAAAGAAGAGCTTAGTAGTGGCCTCCATTGTGATACTCTTCTTGCAGGCCACCATGATGGCCATCCTAGAGAATTTTTCGACGACTACAAAAATGCGATCGTTGTCATGTTTAATAGAAGGAAGGCCCGACATGTAATCCATGGAGATAGACTCTATTAAAATTGGAAACTAGGGCCAAAATCCATGTGGGTCACCTTATTTATGGAAGCTGATATTTTTCTTAGATTCCTTTCTTTGGGAAGTGTAGGATTGATCTAAAGATCATCCGATTCTGACATGTATTGATGGAGATATTAATTAATTTATATTATTTAACAAATTGTCAAGGTTGATCAACAACCAAATAACCCCCAGCTCAACCTCAACGTTGCATTTAAATAGAGGAGGCCTCAAGTCATTTGACACACACATCACTCTTGATCTCTCCTCTCCACTCGCTTGGGTTTGTCCTCTCACAAGGAGGATGTAGTGGAAAGGGTCATCTAAGAGATCCCTAGACACAGTCATCTAAGGTCACCTAGCTGCAACCATGAAGAAAGCCCTAGCTGCAGTGGAAGAGGAGACTTAGTTGCAGTCAAAGGGAGAGCCCTAGCCACAGTTAATGAAGAGATCTAACTGCAGATTTAAGAGAGATATGGCCATAGTCTAAGGAGGCCTAATCCGTAACAAGGATGAGACCTAATCCACAGGAAAGAGAGACCAGATCCGCAGCAGTTGAGGAGCCCTAATACATAGCCAAGGAGAGACCCTAAGCCGCATCAAAAGGAGCCCTAATGTAGCTAGAATAAACCTGTTGACAACATGAAAGAAGCATGAGTTGCTATGGACTGTTTGGGCATCCTTTTGTGACTGTGTGACACTATTTTCTTCTTGTAGGAGGGCCAATTCAGAGGAGCTCTGGATCGGATCTGTTGGGGTATAGTTGGAGGGACAAGGAATAAGGTTTATGCTACCTGGAAGCTACATGAAGAATGTGTGTTACGCCATAGTCCATAACACCACCGTCAAGGATTGCGTAGGGTGTTTGAGGGCTTATATATGCCTTGATCAACAACATAACCAAGGAGTTGTCTTGTGAGGTAATACTGCAGAGATAAAAGGCTATTTTGATGACTGTTGGAGTAATGTTATAGTTGTGATTGGTGCCCTAACCAGTCATCATGATTAAAACAACAAAACTATTGTTGACTATGTGGAGGACGAGGGCTGAAGGTTGATGCCCTAACTTCTGAAGCAGTGACAACTAGTGCAACAAGAAGACAACATCTTTCTGGGAGATATATTGGGTCACGGTTTGACCATGTTTGGCTCAGTTTAATGAACATCCTGTTGGTGCCATATGAACGATCTTCAGAGGAAGATTATATCCTATTTGACTTGCATTGTCTTTCTCAGGTCTAGGCTTTACTGTTGCTGTCATAAAATATCAGTTTTGTATATTTGTACTATCTCTCTCTCTGTTGAACTATTGAATAATGTAAGAAGAATTGATCAAGGGTTTCCCCACATTGGGGTTTGTTCTTGACTGATGCCACATCTTGTGTCCTCTTGTCTTGGCTTATCTTCACCTCACCTCTAATACCATGTTAATTTTTGGTATGCTCTATGCTTAAGAGAAATTTACTTCAAATTTCTTATTAGCTCAATATCAATGTCCAATTAGCAATCACATTAGCATGATAGTAAAATGCAAATAGAACATAAACATAAACAATAGATTTTATGTTCTATTTGCATTTTACTATCATGCTAATGTGATTGCTAATTGGACATTGATATTGATCTAATAAGAAATTTGAAGTAAATTTCTCTTAAGCATAGAGCATACCAAAAATTAACATGGTATTAGAGGTGAAGTGAAGATAAAGCCCAAGCAACACTATAACAAAACAAGTAATTTACGCCAGATTTAGCACCAGATTTAAGTGTATTTTTCTCTCCATTGGGATGAGCAACCTGACGCTAAATCTGGCTCTATTGTATAATTTTTAAAGCGTCTTTTTTTGCGCCAAATTTTGCATCCTTTTTTTATGCCAAATTTTGCATCATATTTTGCACCAAGATTTGCATTTGGTTTTACAACAAGTTTTGCTTCTAGTTTTGTGCCATTTTTGCATCTATTTTTGCATCATTTTTTGCTTCCTATTTTGTGCCATTCTTTGCTTCTATTTTTGTGTTGATATTTGCATTGAGTTTTACACCATCTTTTGCATCTGATTTAGCGCCTTTTTTTGCATTGATTTTGTGCCAGTTTTTGGATTTAGTCTTATGTCATTTTTTGCTTCTAATTTTGTACTTATTTTTACATCTATTTTTGCACCAATTTTTCTGCTTTTTTTTACACCATTTTTTTCATGTAATTTTGCACCATATGTTGAATCTGATTTAGTTCCAAATTTTTCATCCATTTTTCAACCATTTTTTCGTCCACTTTTTCATTTCATTTGTCTCCCTTTTTTGCATCCTATTTTGCACCTAATTTTGCATCATTTGTTGCATCCAATTTAACATTATTTTTAACAACATTTCTTGCATCCAATTTTGCATCCTTTTGAGCATCTAAATTTTCACCCTATGTTGGACCATGTGTTGCACCCACCTTTGAATCCCATTTTGTGTCTAATGTTACGTTCAATTTTGAGCCATTTTTTTCGTCTACTTTTGCATTTGTTTTTGCACCAAGTTTTGAATCATTTGTTGCACCTCATCTTGCATCCAATGTTGCATCCAAATTTGAGCCATTTTTATGCCCATTTTCGCACAATTTTTTATGTCCAATTTTGCATCCTTTTTGGTGTTTAATTTTGCATCCTTTTTGGCATCCAAATTTGCATCCTTTTTTCTGCCACATTTTGTGTCCACATTTGCATCTCATTTTGCACCTAGATTTTATTTTGAATTTTCATCTAGTTATGCATCATTTTTGACATCCTTAGTTTCACCCTTTTTTAGTCCCATTTTGCTTCTCGTTTTGTGTTTTTCCTTACATCATTTTTGCATCCAATTTTGCATCCTAATTTTACACCATTCTTTGCATCCTCATTTTGGTATCCATTTTTGCATCCTTGTTTGTGCCCAATTTGGTATCTTTTTGTATGCCCTATTTTGTTCCCTTCTTTGTGTCTAGTTTTGCAGCATTTTTTAATTCTACTTTAAAACCCTTTTTGTCTCATTGTTTGCATCTTGTTTTGATGGCTATTTTAACATCAATTCTACTCCCAATTTTGCATCGATGGTTATATCCAATTTTGGCTTCTTGTTTAGAGTTTTACTTTTACTTCCATTTTACTAATTTTATTATATAATGAAATATATTACAATCTCTAAATATCATTTTGCTATAGAATTTTATGCACAATTAGATGAACATAAAACCCTCTCAGTTTATCCCATAAACCTAAGATAGACTGATTAAGAGAATGGTTGTTCTAAGGCTCAAGATTCTTAGTAGATCAAGATGGAGGGTATAGATTAAGGAATGAAGAATGAATTCATGTGAGTCCTCACATGCAGGTCTTGTTGGAGTTTTTAGTGTAGCTGGGAAGCGCTCCTAGATAGCTCCAAATCTTGGTCCTACACACAAGAGAGAGAACAAAGAAAACTTCACAACATAATATCTTGATAATTGAAACTATCATAAACATATAAATATTATTGAATAAATAAATATAAACCAAATTCCCATACATTCATTAGTTAAATAGGATAAGTAAAGAATGAATAGTAGCATATGGAAGGAAGAATAGCTAATCTATATTAATAAAGAGTTGGAGGAAAGTGACAACCATCAAATGCAGTTGCAACAACACCTCCCCCAACTCCTAGCTCCAAAACTCTCCCTCTCAAGATAGATCTCAACAATGTGACAATACACAAATTCCCATCATTTCCTCAATGGCCAAGCCTCCAAAATATAGGAAAGTGAAGGCTATGAAGATTTCCTAAATTCCTCATGAGTTCAATTTTGGGTGAATAATGTTTCCTCATATAAAAATGGCATTTTCCACTTTTTAGATTCTTTTGTGCTTAGGAAAAGCTTCCCCATGCTTTATGGCTCTTTCCCATTTTTGTATGCTTTTATTTTTTAGGAAAAATCCAAAGATAAGGATAAAGAGATGACATTCCACCATATGAGTTTCCGAAAGTGAACAAGAGTGTCAAATTCTAGTTAACTCGAGCTTTTTTCCTCACATTAGAGGAATTTTCTTTTTAAAATGTTAACATTGATTTTCCATGTCATAATTTGTAAGCCAATCAAAATCCTTTAAAATTTAAAAGACATACAAGTGTGACTAGGCATTGGATTTTTTTTTAATAATATAACTTACCTAATTTAACTGTGTATGGTGCCCAAGTGACCCAAAACTATATTAAATATTAAAAATAAAATAATATCTTAATCTATAAAAGTTTATAATATCAAGAATATTTTTAATGAAGGGTAAATCATGGCGTGCTAAATAAATAAATTTAAATATAAAATCCTAAATCCTAAATTTAATTTAAATTTTAAGTTTACTTTCTTAATTTAAATTTTATTAAACCTTGTATTGATAAATTAATTTAAATATAAAATATAAATATATGGTTATTTTGATAAAAGTGCATTTATTTGAGTATCTTAAATTTATATTTGAAATTTTCCTTTTAAATTTAAATTTTCTTAAATCTTGTGTTAATAAATTAATTTCAATATAAAATACATGTAGACAGTTATTTTTTATAAAAGTGACGTTTATTTGGGTAATTTAAATTTAAATTTAAATTTCCTTTAATTTAAAATTTGTTTTTTTAATTTAAATTTGCTTTTTTAATTTAAATTTTATTAAATCTTGTGCTAATATATTAATTTAAATATAAAATACATATACAGTTATTTTGATAAATGTGACATTTATTTGGGCAATTTTGGTAAAAGAATAATAAACATGATATATTAAAAAATTGTCTTCATGGCTTTATTTTATTAGTTTCTTAATTTTTTCTTAGGTGGTTATTATTTTGGTAACAAAAGTTAGATGAAGGGGACAACTTGTTATAGACTAGGATATAGTGGTCCTCATGGTACATAACTTGTATTATAGGCTTATATAGTTTAGGAGAAAGGGGTATTTCAACCAACAATATAGTATTCACCTCCAAGATGATGAGGAGGTATTTTCATGTATAACACATTTAAGAATATATCACAATTCAAATTCATAACTTAGTATTTGTAAACAAATTTAAGGGTAATTGACAAACATTCATAAAAAAATATAGCAGTATCCTCATATATAAAATTCTCCATCAAAAAATCATTGACAATTTTCAATATACATATATTTACTACTAAATCAACATTTATCACATATATCATTATTCCGAGGTAGATTCACAACATTACATCCAAAAATAGTAATGTCATCATACATAATCATTCTCCATAAAAAAGCATTGACAGGTTTCAAACACATATATAAAGTAACAAGATAATACTAATAATATCCTCATCATCCTTAATCAAATCAACTAAGATTCAAATGTGTGATTATCATATCAAAATATTACATGAACACCATTATTCTAAGGTAAATTCACAACATCCATCAAAAGATAGTAAATATCATCATACATAATAATTCTCCATCAAAATAATGTTGATAATTTTCAATATATACATAAAAGAACAAGATAAAAATGATAATATCATCATCATATTTAATCAAATCAACTAAAAGTCAATGTAAGATTACCAAATAAAAATGTTTCATAGATATCATTATGCTAAGGTAAATTCATAGATATATTATTGTTAAATAGTAATATATTAATATATTAATATATCATCCTCATCATCATCATCTCTGATATAATATATGATGTAATCTAAACATAGTCTATATCATCATCTTCGTGGTCATTACCTATAGCATTCTAGAAAAAAAAACAATATTACATGTTAGTACTAATTCTATAGAAAAATGCATATTATTATTAAAATGCTAACAATAAAATGAGGTAGGACATAATAACATTTAATAGTACTAAAAATAAAATGAAAATAAGGCTTAAGATATATTGGAGATCCAACTAAGATTACACTTGTAATTCACATTAAGTTAGAATCATTTTTTAATCCATATGAAGTAGGTACCCATTTGTTCTTCATATTATATTGTGAATGTTTCTTATGATTTCCATGTAGAATTGGTAAATTAATATTTACTAGAAGCTTTATTTCAAATTACAATTGTAATTCAGATTAGAAATAGAATAAATTTTAACAAAAAAAGAATGTCACATGAAAAAGTAAATTGTTTTTAATGAAAAATAAGTCGCATACAATATGAATGTCACATGAAATATTGAGTTGTTTTTAAAGCATGTACTTTTCTCTATAATAAGATGGATCCTAATGTTCTTTCAAGAACAAATGCTCACAAATAATTACTTCATTTTATCCATTATCACACTTAATCCATTATACCTAGTGATGACAATGATTCCATTCAAATTGCTTTGAACTCTCTAAATATAATGTAAAATAGAAAAGTCCACGACCATGACCATGACCACAACCTCCTCCCTTGCCTTGTCCACCATCAGAGATAATGAACTTGGAGTTATGACCACAATAGCAACCCCTCCCTTGCCTTGTGTCCACCATTAGAGGCATTGAACTAGGAATTAAGAGTACTCATTTTTTCTTTGCTCTAATTAATCGCCAAGGAATCAAAACTTGATCAATATATCAAGGACTCCATCAAGGAATAGATATATCATAAGAGAATCTCAATAGGCTTTGCCAAAAGAGTGTGAAATAACACTTATCTATGTTTTATGAAATAACTCGAGCGAGTGGAATGAATGGTGGGAAACACTTACCAAGGAAAGGAATATTTTTGGTCCATCCTTATTTCTATTATTATTTCTACTTCTTAGAATGGAGGGAAGTGTTTAAAAAAATTCAAAAAATTATTATATTATATATATATTATATATTATATATATATATATATATATATATATATATATATATATATAGTATATTTTGGTTAAGTTTAAGTTTTTTTTTTTTAATAAATATTCAGTTTAGTATTTTTTTTATTTTCTAAAAAAATATATTTAGTTTCTGGTTTTTCTTATAACAAAAATTATATTTTCTTTTTATAAAAATGGATTTTAAACATCCATTCATGCTAAATTTGTGATTTTATGATATAAGTTTTGTTAGGATATTCCGACACATAGGAAATAGTTAAGTATAACTTGGTCTAGTATAGATTTAGGTAAAGTGTGTTTCTTTACTATGTACATTTGTAACTTACAATCCGACAGTCACGATATGTAGTGATCCGACTATTCATTCTCTTCTCAGTATTATCGACACTTGATCCATGGCTTAACACCTGATTGGTCCATGATTTCTATTTAAAGCGCATGGAGGGTCATTTGTAGGTTAACTATTAACGAGAGAAGCTTATGTAAAATTTCATTCTTTTATTAATAAATTGCCTGAAGTGGCCGCGTTGGCTCAGGCCGTGGATTGTTTTCCTCTTTGAGGGTTTTAACCATGTCAAAAATACTGGTGTATTGATCTGTGATTTATTTGTGAGCGGTGTCATTTGGTGTTCTGTCTGAGGAACTTACCCTGTAAATTCCTACACTAGTTACATCAAATTAGAAATCAACATCTACACTGAAATCAATGCATCTAATGCAAGCAATCAAATAGGATTAGAAATCAACATCTACGCTAAAATCAATGCATCTACTGCATGCCATCAAATATGATGAGAAATCAACAACTACATTGAAATCAATGCATCATGTGCAATCAATCAAATAAGATTAGGAATCAACATCTACAATGAAACCAAATTATGTATCTATTTTAGTGAAAAACCAATTTATTCACAACTTTCTAAATCCAACTTCTTTTACCTTTTGTGAAAGCATTACTTTCTCTTCCTTTATGGCTAATAATGTTCAATATTAATACTATATAATATATGTATTTATTTTTGTGTATCTCTTTATTCTTCCCTCTCTCTCCCTCCTCCATCTCTATGTCTATCTCCCGCCCTCTCTCCTCTCTTCCTCTCCCTATACCCCCCATCTCTTTCTTTCTCTCTCTCTCTCTTTGCCCCCCCTCAAAATCTATATCTATATCTCCCTCCATCTCTTCTTTCTTGTCGTTATCTCACCACTTAAACACACAATGCTCTCTTTCTCTCTCCATATGTATTTATCTCTCCCTCCCTTGCTCTTCGTGTCTCTCTTCTTTCCACCCCTCCCACCCTCCTTCTATATCTCTATCTCTCCTTTGTCTCTCTATCTCACCCCCAAAACATACACTCTTTCCCTCCCTCTCTCTTCCTCTCTCTCCTTCTCTCTCTCTTACCTCCCGTTCACCTTCCTCCCTCACTTTCTCTCCATCTCTCCCTTATCACTCCCTCTCTCACTCTCCACCTTTCTCTGTCTTTGTATTTCTTCTTCCCTCACTCTCTCCTTCTCTCTCTCATCCTCTCCCTCTTCCTCCCTACCCCTCCCTTCCTCCCTCTCCCTTCGTCTCTCCCCACCAACGCTCTCTTCTTCTCTCTCTGCCCTCAACTGTCACTATCTCCCTCCCTCTCTCCTTCTCTCTCTCCCCCTCTTCCCCCCATCTTTGTGTCTCCCTCTCTCTTCCCTCCTCTCCTTTCTCCCTCACTCTCTCTCCATCTCCCCCTTGTTACTCCCTCTCTCTCTCTCCACCTCTATCTCTGTATGTCTTTGTTCTTCATTCCCTCTCTCCTTCTCTCACTCTCTCCCACCCACCTCTTTCTCTCTCCCCCCCATCACTCTCTCTCTCTCTCTCTTTCCCCCTCTCTCTTCCCCTCCATCCATATGATCGAGAATTATCACTGTGTGTAATCAATAATATATGTCTAATATAATAATACTCATGATGGAGATGATTAATATTATAATATATTGGAATAATAATAATAAATATTATTGGTTATTATACTAACAATAATATATAAATAACCCGGATGCGGGTGTATTAAAGTTTAATTTATGATGGATCAACATCTTAGCGGCAGCTGGTACAGCAGGTGGCAGAACAATGCACCTTCCCAGGCCCTCCCGCAGATGGAAACGATTCCTATTGAATCTAGGCAGATCATTCCTCACGCGGAATTGAATGTGCAGAGGGCTCGAGAAATTTCACCAGGTTTTGATTTAATGGCTGCCTCGGCTCTCCCTGTCAATATCTACCCCTAGCCTCCCCCCATGCAATTATCTTCAGTCTTCCATTCTTGCAGTGTTACGAAGGTGGCGCTACATGTCTGGTTCTTCAAGCATTACAGGCACCCTCACACTGGCATCTGCTTTGTTCCCTGCTCTTTTTCTCCTCCGAGCTATCCTGTTACTTTGCCCATGGTTCGTCGTCGTGGTAGCTGTTGCCGAGGTGGCGGTCGTGGAGGTCGTGGGCGCTCTCAGCCTGCGCCTCCACCTGTCATCCCTCTGGCTTCGACATCACCTACCTCTGAAACCAGCAGGCCACTCCTGCATAATTCCTTACAAACCACCCATTTCACGTTTCATAGTCGCCTCAACCAACCTGTTCTCTCGGCCAGCATTACGGTTATCTTCTCAGAGGAAGAAGCTCGGCCTACTGTTGATATGAATACCCCTTCAACTCAGTCTCCAGGAGGTAGCGCACATTAGAGGGTAGATGTGGGTTTCGGGTTCAATTGTGACAATTTGCAGGCTAAAGGAAATGCCAGCGACATCTCCAAGCCTCCAGCTGGCAATCAACAGAACGTTCCAGTATCTGCTCGACCGACAGATGGCTCGGATAGCATGCGATAGTTGGCAGCTCCTCCAGATGGCAGCGACTCAACTCTTAAGGAGAATGTTGATGACACGTGGATGGGCTATCCTTGCCCTGTGGAGGAGGAGATTCCGGAAAACAATTCAGCTGTTTGAGACTCCTGGGTTATGGTTGCTTCTTTGGTCCTCTCTCTGTTTTTCATTCCTTTTTGTTATGCCTATATGGCTTATGTTAACATCTTTCTGCCTCAGGCATATAGCCATGTTATAGTCTCAAATTTTTGGCTCGGTAATTTTGCTGATGAACATCTAGGCAGTGCAGTTAGTATGGTCACAGATTATAATCTGTCTTTTTCTGAGATCTATCACTCTGCCCTGTTTTCTCTATATAGTCCTGGGCTTTTGTATCTTGTAAATCCCAATTCTGGGACTGTCTGTTTGTCCTGCTGGACCGTCTTGAACCTCCTCTGAGGTCTCAACCGCATTGTAACTATATTTTCACTTTATTAATAGAATTAGTCTTTACATAGAAAAAAATAAAAATAATATATAAATAAATAACCTTAGATCTAAAACTTTTGTGATCCATAATGTAAATAAATGTCTTTCAGATTATTCACATCATTAGGATTTGGTCAACGTTTCGAACCAAGGTGTAAAAAATCTATCAGTGTTCAAGAATAAATAGTATGGATAGTGTTCAAGAATAAATAGTATGGATGCATCATAGCGTTGCAAACTCGCAGTTGGTGATTAGTTAAAAATGGCAGTTAGTTAATTAAAATATTATAAATTTAGTTACAAAGTAGATGTTAGGAATCATTTATATTAATTATTTTTTAATATAGTATGAATAATTAATCAAAATAGTACTATATCGGTCAAGAAATGATTACAAATTATTATTTATATATAAAGTAGATGTTAAGAATAATTCAAAAATTAATTAAAAGGAAACTCTAAGGGTAAAGAAAAGGATCCAATATATTAACTATTTAT
>APFE031541527.1:0-13736 GCA_000404065.3 Pinus taeda | reverse complement strand
AGGGAGGAGGCGAACAATATAACGAGGAGCCAATTTCAATGGAGCCACACATGGCTGCCCAGCGCAATCAAAATTTTCTGTTCGCAACAACCGAGGGGCACAGCAGCAACATAGGCATGAAAGAGTTTTGGGGTTCCCATTTGGGACCACAACAACAAAGGCTCAACGGAGCGCCGAGTAAACTTTCACCATTCTTATCGTTGGGATGGGCAAGAGGGATGGGGATGAGCATGGCCCACACTACTGCTCATGCGCTACCGAGTGGGGATGGAGAGAAGATGAAAATCGGCCACCCTACAAATGACCCAAGGCCATCGTTCAGGCGAACCCGAAAACACAACTCGATTGCCAACCCACCTTTCACAAGGAAAGAAAACCTGCCGCTGGTATCATCTGGAGGGGCACAAGGGGACTAGGACGAGCCTGGGAGCCACACCACAACAACCCATACAGCTCCAAGAACTTCAAGAGCAGAAGGGGAATTGTTCACATATGCCTCCCGGGACGACCATGGCCAACATTACCACTCATGCGCTACCGAGTGCGGATGGAGAGAAGATGAAAATCGGCCACCCTACAGATGACCCAAGGCCATCGTTCAGGAGAACCAGAAAACACAACTCGATTGCCAACCCACCTTTCGCACGGAAAGAAAACCTGCCGCTGGTATCATCTAAAGGGGCACGAGGAGACCAGGACAAGCTGGGGAGCCACACCACAACAACCCATACAGCTCCAAGAACTTGGAGAGAAGAAGGGGAATTGTTCACATATGCCTCCCGGGATGACCATGGCCAGTGTTACCGCCCATGCGCTACCGAGTGGGGATGGAGAGAAGATGAAAATCGACCACCCTATAGACGACCCAAGGCCATATTTCGGGCAAACCCGAAAACACAACTCGATTGCCAACCCACCTTTCACACGGAAAGAAACCCTGTCGCTGGTATCATCTTGAGGGGCATGAGGGGACCAAGATGAGCCAGGGAGCCACACCACAACAGCCCATACAGCTCCAAGAACTTAGAGAGCAGAAGGGAAATTGTTCACATATGCCTACCAGGACGAGCATGGCCAACATTACCGCTCATGCGCTATCGAGTGGGGATGGGGAGAAGATGAAAATCGGCCACCCTACAAATGAACCAAGGCCATCCTTCAAGCAAATCCGAAAACACAACTCAATTACCAACCCACCTTTCACACAAAAACGAAGGGACAAGGGAGAGCTGGGAAAATGTGCTGCACGAACGCGCACAAAGCTAACCTCGGGTCACAACTTAGCACTTTTTGATACGGGCTCGTTCGCTCGGGTGTGCCCTCGCCTGACCCGCCTTGTAATGCCCTCGCAACTTGGGTAGGTGAGCGACGGGAAAACACTCCTTCGCATGACGGTTGAGCGGTGGGCATGACCCGGGCAGGCGTGCACAACGGTGGGCGGGTGCCCTGCACGATGGGCGGGTGACCCGTGCACGATGGACAGACACATTCCAACACCGGGCGCGGTCACATGAGGAATGGATGAGTGCGGGCGACCCATGCACGACAGGCGGGCGACCCGTAAACGATGGGCAGGCGCCCCGGCGGGCAACCCGTGTAGAGTGGGTAGGTCACCGACGAGTTGGCGTGTGGACGTAGCACAGCAGGCAAACGAGCTGGTGTAGCAGATAAACGAGCGACCCATGGGTGCCCCACGCACGATGGGCGGGTGACCTGAGGGTGACCTACACCGATGGGCGGGCGACCAGAACGACAACAAGACGAATGGCACAGTTGTGTGCAGCGCGGGTATAGTCCGACAGTAGGTGGGCGCGGTTCAAATGACAGCGGGCTGGCATGGTTCAAACGACAGCAAGTGCGCGGCGGCAGGCGACCTATGCACGACGGGCGGGCGACCCGTGCACGATGGGCGGGCGACTCGGGTGGGCGACCCGACCATGCGACTACGGGCGGGCGACCCGTAAACAATGGGCAGGCGCCCCGACGGGCGACCCGTGTACAGTGGGCAGGTCACCGACGAGTTGGCGTGTGGACGTAGCATGGTAGGCAAACGAGCTGGTGTAGCAAATAAACGAGTGACCCATGGGCGCCTCGCGCATGATGGGTGGGCGACCCGACCATGCGACGAACAGCTGCAGCAATACGATAAGGAAGTGCGACGTTCCAAGGGCACATATAATACTTAAAGGAAATTGCGATGGAGGATGGGAGCTCTATAATGAAGCGTAGGGAGGCTTTGCACTCGGGCAAAGGCCGACCCGCTAAATAATAAAGCAAGGGCTCCTAAAACATGTTTTATGAGGTCGACTTTAAAGCGGACACCCCTCACACTTGGAGCTAGCATGCGTATATATATGAGGACGCAAAGCTTCATTTGGGATTCATCAAGCACTTCGCTCAAGACTTCGCATAAGGACAAGAAGTGCGCATTCTTTAGAGAGATAAATGCACATGCCTCATGTGCATTAAGGTTAAAAGGAAGTGCGCAATTTGTCTCGGTTGGAGGTTGGCAAGGAGGCTGTATATGAGTGGGCTTTGTGGAGTAGTTTTATGCAGGACTTAAAGGAGGAGGTCTTGTGTCTCGGTTGAGCACCGTCCTACCGTAAGGAGTTAGCATATGTATTGGAAGTTGTTCTATGCCTACATTGTAAACAATTCTAAGTGTTGGTCTTGGGTTTACGCTAGGCACACTTGTATGATGTATTATTGAAGATTATCATAATATATTAATATCAGGCGAACTTGTTCGGGAGTTGCCCCTCCCTTTACACTTGTGTGCAATTGTTATTGTTCTCGGTTTAATTGCATATCATATAATGAATGTGTATGGGCTTCATTAAGTGTAAAGATTAATTCTTTTACTTGGTTGATAAAAATAAACTAAGTATGTTTATGTGAAAGGTGTAGTCCATGTGCATGAGTATTGAAAAAAAGAAAGTGCACGGTGGTGCCACACCTTTCCGGACACGGTTGGAAGACTACCATAGACCTGGGGGTGTGACAGGTGGTATCAGAGCTTGGTCTAGAGCTGATGAGTAGGGTTGCTCGTAGAAACATGGATAAGGGTATCTTGGTTGAAATTGAAGGTGAATCTGCTTGATCTAAAGCAGGTAACTGAGTAAATATGGAGAAGGTCGACAAAGCAGTGATGGTGGACGATGGTGACCACAGTGCAGTCAAGGCTCTCCGGTATGAAGTATTGGAACACATGGGTCGATGGAGTTCCAGCTGGGTTGCGATGCAAGCTGAGAATATGAAGATTCGAGAAAGTTGTTTGAAACTAAGGAGGGAACTTGAAGAACTCAGAAGCCAATGCGAAAGTACAACAAGCATTGAAATCAATGAGTTTGATGAGGAGATCCAACAAAGTGGACTTGGTCTTCAGGAGCTCTTTGATGAAAGACCCCGGTTAAGGAAAGAAAGCGCTAAAGTGGAGACTGAAGTCAAGCAAATTGAGGAAGAAATAAGGAAGAGGCTTCTTGGTAAGAAGGTGGTCGTGATTGAACAAGAAGAGCTCGACTACATTGACAGGTTGGAGACTCGCTACCGTGAGCATCCAAGGGACATCCGGAAGTTTAGCTCCATGGACTTGGTCAATGGGAAATTGGTTGGTACACTTGAGCGAAACACGGTG
This sequence comes from Pinus taeda, assembly GCA_000404065.3. Classification (NCBI taxonomy): domain Eukaryota; kingdom Viridiplantae; phylum Streptophyta; class Pinopsida; order Pinales; family Pinaceae; genus Pinus; species Pinus taeda. The sequence continues at coordinate 10,102 of APFE031541527.1, read as the reverse complement.
GAAGGAAAGCTTGAAACAAATCAAGCTAGACCAGGGCCGAGTTCCCTCGGAGAACCAGACAAGGAAGTGAGATACCTCAAGAGAGATGTCAAGAAGGAACATAAGCCTATTGACACTTCTGAGGTCAAGTTTTTGAAGCAGGTTGCTGAGATAAGATGCAAGACGAAGCCAATAGAGGAAGATGGTTCCTTGAAGTTAAGTTTTGTGCAGGTAACCGTGAAAGGCAAAAGATTTGCAGCTTTGGTTGATACAGGGGCCACTCATCACTTCGTAAGCAAGAAAGAAACAAATTCTTTTGGGAAGAAAGCAAAGATGGAGAGAGAATGTAGTACTTTCAAAGAAGTTAACTCTTCCATTAGAGATGTTGATGGTATATTGGAAAATACTCAGATAAGGGTAGGATCATGGTTCGGGAAGCTGGATTTGAGAGTTGTGGATATGGATGATCATTCTATGGTGTTGGGGTTGGAATTTATGAGACTTGCACAAGCCATACCAATGATGACCTGGGACCTCCTCTTGATCACGGCTTCTATGACCTTGTATCCCAAAGACCCAAATGTGAAGCATGAGGATGTGGAACAAAGAGGTCTTGGGAATGTGATCCAAATAAAAAAGGAGCGAAAGCTCGTTGACTTTGTTGCAAAAGCAGGGAAGAAGAACAAAAGCAGTGAGGGAAGAGCCTCACGAATGTGGAGACACTTGTTGGGAGCATATTCTACTGATGGTCTTCACAAAGAAATTGCAAATGAAGCAGGTCCGAGAGCTACTTCAGAAGTAGTGATTGGTGAAGGTTATAAGGGAAGAGACCCGATAGGGATAGTAGACTTTTGCAGATATGCTATGGGCATATATGACTTCCAATTGACAAAGGACAAGCTGGAAGAGCTTGGGTGTACCTGTGGAGAGGTTGAAGCTGTGCATAAATATTTAAGGACACAACGTCAATCCGACACATGGGTGGATGAGAGCCAGGGGGGGAACTTCCTGGCCCTTCTTTCTCTATAGATGACATAAAAGAGGGGGCTCATTGTTGGTTGCTCAAGGTAGTGAGCCCTCAACATGTTTGAGCAGGTATGATGATCCTGACATGCTGCAGAAAGATGGGGTTTCCATGGACCTGAGCATGGGATCGTAAAGATAAGTGTTGACACATGATCAAGGTGTGTAGCACTTCTTGATATGCATGGGCAGGTTGCACATGGAGTTGATGACCTGATGGAGATAGAGCCTTATATATGTTGCATAGATGTTTGCCTTATATGGATGGGTCTACATCATGGTCGATAACGAACTTGGTGGGGAACTACCAGGATGGTGTGTTGTCAGGACGACAACATTTTCGGGTGGAGAGTGTAATGCCCTCGCAACTCAGGTAGGTGCACGACGGGAAAACACTCCTTCGCACAACGGTTCAGCGGTGGGCACAACCCGGGCAGGCGTGCACAACGGTGGGCGGGCGCCCTGCACGACGGGCGGGCGACCCGTGCACGATGGACAGACACATTCCAACATTGGGCGTGGTCACACGAGGAATGGATGAGTGCGGGCGACCTGTGCACGACGGGCGGGCGACTCGGGCGGGCGACCCGTAATCGATGGGCGGGCACTCCGGCGGGCGACCCGTAAACGATGGGCGGGCACCCCGGTAGGCGACCCGTGTACAGTGGGCAGGTCACCAACAAGTTGGCATGCAGACGCAGCGTGGCAGGCAAACGAGCTGGTTCGGCAGATAAACGAGCGACCCATGGGCGCCCCGCACACGATGGGCGGGCGACCCGAGGGCGACCCGCGCCGATGGGCGGGCGACCCAAACGACAACATGACGAATGGCACAGCTGTGTGGAGCGTGGGTATAGTCTGAAAGCGGGTGGGCGCGGTTCAAATGACAGCGGGCGGGCACGGTTCAAATGACAGCAAGTGTGTGGCGGCGGGTGACCCGTGCACGATGGGTGGGCAACCCGGGTGGGCGACCCGACCATGCAACGAACGGCTGCAGAAATACGACAAGGAAGTGCGACATTCCAAGGGCGCATATAATACTTAAAGGAAAATGCGATGGAAGATGGGAGCTTTATAATGAAGCGTAGGGAGGATTTGCACTCGGGTAAAGGCCGACCCGCTAAATAATAAAGCAAGGGCTCCTAAAATGTGTTTTATGAGGTCGGCTTTAAAGCGGACACCCCTCACACTTGGAGCTAGCATGCGTATATATATGAGGACGCAAAGCTTCATTTGGGAATCATCAAGCACTTCGCTCAAGACTTTGCATAAGGACAAGAAGTGTGCATTCTTTAGAGAGATAAATGCACATGCCTCATGCGCATTAAGGTTAAAAGGAAGTGTGCAATTTGTCTCGGTTGGAGGTTGGCAAGGAGGCCGTATATGAGTGGGCTTTGTGGAGCAGTTTTATGCAGCACTTAAAGGAGGAGGTCTTGTGTCTCGGTTGAGAACCCTCCTACCGTAAGGAGTTAGCATATGTATTGGAAGGCTTTTCTATGCCTACATTGTAAACAATTCTAAGTGTTGGCCTTGGGTTTATGCCAGGCACACTTGTATGATGTATTATTGAAGATTATCATAATATATTAATATCGGGCGAACTTGTTCGGGAGTTGCCCCTCCCTTTACACTTGTGTGCAATTGTTATTGTTCTCGGTTTAATTGCATATCAGATAATGAATGTGTATGGGCTTCATTAAGTGTAAAGATTAATGCTTTTACTTGGTTGATAAAAATAAACTAAGTATGTTTATGTGAAAGGCGTAGTCCATGTGCACGAGTATTGAAAAAAAGAAAGTGCACGGTGGTGCCGCACCTCGCCGGACACGGTTGGAAGACTACCATAGACCTGGGGGCGTGACATGCCTGAACGAGTTCACCCGAACGACCCGCCCGAACGAGTTCACACGCACGCCCTCAAACGACTCACCCAAATGAACGGACAAGGGAGAGCCGGGAAAACGAACTGCACGAACATGCACAAATCCAACCTCGGGTCACAACTTAGCACTTTTTGATACGGGCTCGTTCGCCCGGGTGCGCCCTCACCCGACCCGCCTGAATGAGTGCGCCCGAACGACCTGCCTGAACGAGTTCGTACGCACGCCCTCAAACGACTCACCCAAACGAAGGGACAAGGGAGAGTCGGGCAAACGAGCTGCACGAACGTGGACAAAGCCAACCACGGGTCACAACTTAGCACTTTTTGATACGGGGTTGTTTGCCCGGGTGCACCCTCGCCTGACCCGCCTAAACAAGTTCGCTCGAACGACCCGCCCGAACGAGTTTGCACGCACACCCTCAAACGGCTCACCGAAACGAAGGGACAAGGGAGAGCCGGGCAAACGAGCTGCACGAACGTGCAGAAAGCCAACCTTGGGTCACAACTTAGCATTTTCTGATACGGGCTCGTTCGCCCGGGTGCGCCCTCGCCCGACCCGCCTGAACAAGTTCGCCCGAACGACCCGCCCGAACGAGTTCGCACGCACGCCCTCAAATGACTCACCGAAACGAAGGGACAACGGAGAGCGGGGCAAACGAACTGCACGAACGTACACAAAGCCAACCTCGGGTCACAACTTAACAATTTCCTGATATGGGCTCATTCGCCTGGGTGCGCCCTCGCCCGACTCGCCCAAACGAGTTCGCCCGAACGACCCGCCCGAACGAGTTCGCACGCACGCCCTCAAACGACTCACCGAAATGAAGGGACAAGGGAGAGCCGGGAAAACGAGCTACACGAACGTGCACAAAGCTAACCTTGGGTCACAAATTATCATTTTCTGATACGGGCTCGTTCACCTGGGTGCGCCCTCGCCCGACCCGCCTGAACGAGTTCGCCCGAACGACCCGCCCGAATGAGTTCACACGCACGCCCTCAAATGGCCCACCCAAACGAAGGGACAAGGGAGAGCCGGGAAAACGAGCTGCACGAACGTGCACAAAGCCAACCTCGGGTCACAACTTAGCATTTTCTGATACGGGCTCGTTCGCTCGGGTGTGCCCTCCCTCGACCCGCCTGAACGAGTTCGCCCGAACGACCCGCCCGAACGAGTTCGCACGCACGCCCTCAAACGACACACCTAAACGAAGGGACAAGGGACAGCCCGGCAAACGAGCTGCACGAACGCGCACAAAGCCAACCTCAGGTCACAACTTAGCATTTTCTGATACGGGCTCATTCGCCCGGGTGCGCCCTCACCCGACCCGCCTGAACGAGTTACCCGAACGACCCGTCTGAACGAGTTCGCACGCACGCCCTCAAATGACTCACCCAAACGAAGGGACAAGGGAGAGTCGGGCAAATGAGTTGCACGAACGTGCACAAAGCCAACCTCGGGTCACAACTTAGCATTTTCTGATACGGTCTCGTTCGCCCATGTGCGCCCTCGCCCGACCCGCCTGGACGAGTTCACCCAACGACCCCGCCCGAACGAGTTCGCACGACACCCTCCAACGACTCACACAAAACGAGGGCAGGGAGAGCCGGAAAACGAGTTGCACGAACATGCAAACCCAACCTCAGGTCACAACTTAGCATTTTCTGATACGGGCCTCGTTCGCCCGGGTGCGCCCTCGCCCGACCCGCCTGAACGAGTTCACCCGAACGACCCGCCCGAACGAGTTCGCACACACGCCCTCAAACGACTCACCCAAAGGAATGGACAAGGGAGAGCCAGGCAAACAAGCTGCACAAACGTGCACAAAGCCAGCCTCGGGTCAGAACTTAGCATTTTTTGATACGGGCTCGTTCGCCCGGGTGCGCCCTCGCCCGACCCGCCTGAACGCGTTCACCCGAACGAGTTCGCACGCACACACTCAAACGACTCACCCAAATGAAGGGACAAGGGAGAGCCGGGCAAACGAGCTGCACGAACATGCACAAAGCCAACCTTGGGTCACAACTTAGCATTTTCTGATACGGGCTTGTTCGCGCGGGTGCGCCCTCGCCCGACCCGCCTGAATGAGTTCACCCGAACGACCCGCCCAAACGAGTTCGCACGCACGCCCTCAAACGACTCACCCAAACGAAGGGACAAGGGAGAGATGGGCAAACGAGCTGCATGAACGTGCACAAAGCCAACCTCAGGTCACAACTTAGCATTTTCTGATACGGGCTCGTTCGCCCGTGTGTGCCCTCGCCCGACCCGCCTGAACGCATTCACCCGAACGACCTGCCCGAACGAGTTCGCACGCACGCCCTCAAACGACTCACCCAAACGAAGGGACAAGGGAGAGTCGGGGAAACGAGCTGCACGAATGTGCACAAAGCCAACCTCGGGTCACAACTTAGCATTTTTTGATACGGGCTCGTTCGCCCGGGTGCACCCTCGCCCGACCCACCTGAACGAGTTCACCCGAACGACCCGCCCGAATGAGTTCGCACACACGCCCTCAAACGACTCACCCAAACGAACGGAAAAGGGAGAGCCGAGCAAACGAGCTGCACGAACGTGCACAAAGCCAACCTCGGGTCACAACTTAGCATTTTTTGATACGGGCTCGTTCGCCCGGGTGCGCCCTCGCCTGACTTGCATGAACGAGTTCACCCGAACGACCCGCCTGAACGAGTTCGCACGCACGCCCTCAAACGACTCACCCAAACGAAGGGGCAAGGGAGAGCAGGGCAAACGAGTAGCATGAACGTGCAAAAAGCCAACCTTGGGTCACAACTTAGCATTTTTTTATATGGGCTCGTTCGCCAGGGTGCGCCCTCGCCCGACCCGCCTGAACGAGTTCACCCGAACAACCCGTCTGAACAAGTTCGCATGCACACCCTCAAACGACTCACCCAAACGAAGGGACAAGGGAGAGCCGGGCAAACGAGCTCCACGAACGTGCACAAAGCCAACCTCGGGTCACAACTTAGCATTTTTTGACATGGGCTCGTTTTCCTAGGTGCGCCCTCGCCCGACCCGCCTGAACGAGTTCACCCAAACGACCCACCCGAACGAGTTCGCACGCACGCCCTCAAACGACTCACGCAAAGGAACGGACAAGGGAGAGCCAGGCAAACCAGTTGCACGAACGTGCACAAAGCCAACCTCGAGTCACAACTTAGCATTTTTTGACACGGGCTCGTTCGCCCGGGTGCGCCCTCGCCTAGCCCGCCTGAACGACTTCACCCGAATGACCCACCCGAACGAGTTCGCATGCACGCCCTCAAACGACTCACGCAAACGAACGGACAAGGGAGAGCCGGGCAAATGAGCTGCACGAACGTGCCTAAAGCCAACCTCGGGTCACTAGTTAGCATTTTTTGACATAGGCTCGTTTTCCCAGGTGCGCCCTCACCCGACCCGCTTGAACAAGTTCACCTGAACGACCCGCCCGAACGACCAGCCTGAACGAGTTCGCATGCATGCCCTCAAACGACTCACTCAAACGAACGGACAAGGGAGAGCCGGGCAATCGAGCTGCACGAACGTGCACAAAGCCAACCCCGGGTCACAACTTAGCATTTTTTGACACGGGCTCGTTTGCCCGGGTGCGCCCTCGCCCGACCCGCCTGAACGAGTTCACCCGAACGACTCGCCCGAACGACCCGCCCAAACGAGTTCGCATGCACGCCCCCAAACAACTCACCCAAATGAACGGACAAGGGAGAGCCGGGCAAACGAGCTGCACGAACATGCACAAAGCCAACCTCGGGTCACAACTTAACATTTTTTGACACGGGCTCGTTTGCCCGGGTGCGCCCTCGCCTGACCCACCTGAACGAGCTCACTCGAACGACGCGCCCGAATGCGTTCGCACGCACGCCCCCAAACGACTCACCTAAACGAACGGACAAGGAAGAGCCGGGCAAACGAGCTGCACGAACGTGCACAAAGCAAACCTCGGGTCACAACTTAGCATCTTTTGGCATGGGCTCGTTAGCCTGGGTGCGCCCTCGCCCGACCCGCCCGAACGAGTTCACACAGACGCTCTCGCCCGACCCGCCCGAACGACTCGCCCGAACGAGTTCACATGGACGGCCTCGCCCAGCCCGTCCGAACGAGTTCACACAGACGCGCTCGCCCGACCCGCCTAAACAACTTCACACGCACGCCATCATCCGACCCGCCCGAACGAGTTCGCACGTACGCCCTCAAACGACTCACCCAAACGAACGGACAAGGGAGAGCCGGGCAAAGGAGCTGCATGAACGTGCACAAAGCCAACCTCGGGTCACAACTTAGCATTTTTTGACACGGGCTCGTTCGCCCAGGTGCGCCCTCGCCCGGGTGCGCCCTCGCCCGAGTGCGCCCTTGCCCGGGTGTGCCCTCGCCTGACCCACCCGAACGAGTTCACACGGACGCCCTTGCCCGACCCGCACGAACGAGTTCCAACGGACGCCCTCCGCCGACCCGCCTGAACACGAGTTCACACGCACGCCCTCACCCAACCCCGCCGAACGACCCACCCGAATGACCCGCCCGAATGCGTTCGCACGCACGCCCTCAAACGACTCACCCAAACGAACGGACAAGGGAGAGTCGGGAAAACAAGCTGCACGAATGTGCACAAAGCAAACCTCGGGTCACAACTTAGCATTTTTTGACACGGGCTCGTTCGCCCGGGTGCGCCCTCGCCCAACCCGCCCGAACGAGTTCACACAGACGCCCTCGCCCGACCCGCCCTGTCACGCCCCCAACCTCTCTATATTTTTTTCGTCGGGAGTGTGCGGCACTACAGGGCAAGTTTATATATTACCTATAGGCTACGCCTTCACAACGCTCGTTTCACTATCGCTGCACGAGCATTAAACCGATAACCGAACCTGTAATCTTATAACCGAACCTTCTTTAATTATGATTAATGCCGTTCAATTATAAATTACCTCATTCATATACTGTTTTATATAAACCATTCATCAACCGTAACATAAACTGTTCACCAATATATAACAGCGCAAAACACATAAGAACGCATACAATATATATGTGGACGGGACAACTCACGAAGAGTCTGCCCAATATTTTTATTAATCCGGTTAACAATTCTTACAATTCGTGTGCCGGCACCAGCCACGGTCACACTGTAATATTTATCAACACATTCCGTAACCCCACGGCCTGTACAGTCAAATTACAGCAGGTTGATAACTCATACACCGTCCCTTACAACCGAGGCCTTACTTAGTGTAATGGCGTCAAGACCAGCGTAAATTATATGACCTGCAATTCTGTTCATGAAACCAGCGAGCCCGCGGCCTTCGCTGTATAAATGTTCATACCCCGAATCTGCAACGTTTGTTTGTGAACGGGCTCCTCACGGACCACCAATAGCGTTCACCGAATCTGCAGCTATCGTGTACCCAATCTCCTCTGACCGAATCTGTTTTGCACAAGTGCCAACCGACAATATGCGAAGCCTTTAATCCACCGAGCGCATAGATTAATGCGCATTTCCTCTGGAGACTTTCGCACTACATTGCGCCCCTTATGCGAAGATCCTTTAGAGCGAAGATGTGAGAGACTTCCAATGAAGTTCATTCATGAGGAATGAGCCATCTTTCCTCCCATATATATACGCTTTCCTTCTTCCATGTTTCGAGGCCGTTTGCTTTGAAGCCGACTCTCTTTTCGCATGAGAAGCCCACGTAATATTTCATTCGGATTATTTTAATGCACCGCCATCCCTTTATGTCCATAAGGTATGTCGGTCTGTCCACATGCGTCTTCTTTATGGTGTATATGCCCATGTTTAATCCACATATGTGCATTCCTTATATTATTTAAGTCTCCCACACATATATATGTGTATTCATATAATATAAGTTTCGTTATGTGTTATAACACCATACATTATCTCTCCATCCATGTATAATATATTTTATTCTCCATAACATACGTATTCCATTATAGTAATGGTCCTCCACGTATTTTTTTATTATTATCTTCCCACATATGTATGATATTCGGTCTTCCTTATGTCTCCATGGCTGTCCCGTATATCATACTTTTTTCACATATCACATTTCACTCATTCACGCACATATTCATATGTGCGTTTAGCCATCATCCAATATGTTATCATGTGCGCTTATACATGTCGTTTGACACTTGGCCACATCCTGGCCAATGTGTCTCCATATACATCTCGTCGCACTGTTTGCTTGTTTGTCCGAACTGTCCTAACTGTTGTAGTTGTCGACCCGTCCGGTTGATGTGTACGCGGTACTGCCCGGTGCTGCACCCAAGTCGATTCCACTGCCGAGTGAATCATGTCCTCGCCCTTCGTGTGGGTTGCCTGCTGTCGTGCGGAGCACCCGATTCCTCAGGGCGTTACATCCTCCCCCACCCTATTCTGTTGTCGTCCCGACAACATTCCATCCCATGGTGTCCCTGTCGATCCTCCACATCAAGTCGCCCTTCCAATCCATGATCCTGTGCATGTTTCGGAAGTATGTATCCCATACTACATCAAGGTCAGCAACGCAATAACCTCGGCTCCCCAATATTTCAGACCGCCAAGTCCACAATGTATGCAGTCTCCCAACTTGATACCCAAGTTATCATTTTTCGGTCCTCGGTCACCAACCTTATCGTCAAGCCATGTCTCTACCATAGCTCCTCTACCTAAGTGTCGCCAAGCTTCATTCCCGTGCCCTCTTCAACTGTCCATGAGTCATGCCGGGCACTTAGCCATGTGGCTAAAGCATGACCCAATCACCCATAATGATCATTATGTTCCACCCTTGTCCCGAGCCCTTGTACCTCTCACCATAAGGTCACAAGCAACCCTGCCAAGTTCTGCAACCACAGCCAATTCTTACTTCTTCCTCCAACGTCCCATCATATTCACCCCTGGCACGACCCTCCATAGCTTAGGCAAACTGATTTTGCCTCTTCCAGCACGCGGCCCACCTCCCAAATGTCCATGTGAGACACTTGTATCATCGTCACGAGGTCTCTCTATGAGAGTATCCTCATCCCCACATGTATGCAAATTGCCCGATTGTGGTTCCACTTGATCAATTCCACGCCCATCCTCGACCATCGTCACGTCTGCAACATCTTTAATCAACAAAACTTCCTCCTTTTCGGTATCACAATCTGCAATTACTCGTTCCATTGTCCAACCGGCTTGAAGAAGTCCTTCAACATTTCTCCCC
>APFE031541524.1:0-31796 GCA_000404065.3 Pinus taeda | reverse complement strand
AAATATTAACTAAAGAGTTATGCATTAAACTTACATTTAAATAAATGTATTTTGAAACGAATTATTGGTTTTTCCCAAAGTATTATTTACTTTGATGGTTTATCAATGTCCATTCTAACCTCTATATAATAGCAATGCCATCCATGGTTATGATTTATTATTAAAGTATTGAGACCGAGCGTCTTGTAGTTTATTAGTTAATTAATTTAAAATTTGACAATACCATTTATTATATTATAAAATGAGTTTTTCGTTTTAATCGTATCATGCACTTTCATTTCTAACTAATGTTATTCTTGACCAATATATTATAGCAGTGCTATCCAAGATCATCATTTCTCATTATAATATATAAAGAATAACTTAAAAAAACTGATTTTAAAATAAATTATTTACTTTAAATAATATTTCTAAATATTAATTAAACAGTTATACGTTAAACCTACATTTAAATAAATGTATTTTGAAACAAATTATTTATTTTCTTCGGGTATTATTTACTTCAATGGTTTATCAATATTCATTCTAACCTTTATATAATAGCAATGCCATCCATGGTTATGATTTATTATTAAAATATTGAGACCTAGCATCTTGTAATTTATTAATTTAGAAGTTTACAATACCATTTATCTCACTTTTTCGTTTTAATCGTATACTTTCATTGCTAACTAATGTTATTCTTGACCTTGACCATAATGGTATTATATTATAAAATGATTTTTTTGTTTTAATCGTATCATGTAATTTCATTGCTAACTAATGTTATTCTTGACGTTGACCAATATATTATGGCAGTGCTATCCAAGAACATGATTTTTTTATACATATAGTTTTCTATAACGAGACTTCAAAAGTAACTTAGTTATTAAAGATAACTAGATAATTTATTGTCTCATCATAACTACGTCATGATTTCCTTCCCATCTTCTATAAACAATACGAAGAGGCTTAATCATATTACATATAGATTACATCATTTGATTGTCTCATAAATGACAAAAACCAAAAAAATACCAAAACTATTATAACTTGCTAAATAAGAACACCAAAATCTCAAAATAAAAACCCTTAGATTCCGCTATTAATCCATCTTTAAATTCCCCAAAAAAATCCACATTGAAAAGTAAGAGCTTCCTTAGAAAGACCATCTTCCATGTAGTTAAGTTATCTTAGACTATGTTAAAAGGATAAACCAAAAAAAAAAGAGTATGGGAAATATCTTCAAGGAAAGGGATCGTTGGTAATATTCTCCTTTTTCAATTCACTAATTTGGATTCATACATTATTATTGGAATTTTTTGAATTTTTATTGAAAATATATAACTAGTTAGTTTAATGAGTTTTGAGATGATTGGTACAACTAATATATAGCTTGAGTAGCCATGACCCAAAAGAATATGAGTTCTAAATTATTTAAGTAACACACTTAGGTTAGTCACACTAGCCCTTAGATTAACTTGGTTTTTCCCATAGAGTTTTGAATTCGTGACCATTACACCTTGGAGTTCCTTAATAGAACACCCTGTCACCTTCTACTCTCTGCCCCATGAGAATATATATATATATATATGTGTGTGTGTGTGTATATATGGGTTTCTTTTATTAATCACATAAAAGTTACATATAGCATGGATTTCCAAAAGAGGAAAATTAGGAGATTATTCATATCAAGCTTGGATGCGACTAGTAAGCTGCCTAGCAATAAGATACAATAAGAAATTAGCTATGACAATCCTTACTACATAAAAAACTCTTTGAATATTTAGGAATCCAAGGGAGGAAATGCCTCTCATATTGGCATGATTTTCTGTGAGTTGACTAATTGTTTACCATCTACTTGGATTAATGCCTTATTTCTCTTTCAACTTTGTTTTTTGGCTTCCTTGTCTTTCATAGATACCACCTTGAAACCCTTCATGTGATTCCCAACACGGGATTTTGAAGAACTCAAGCTTGTTTGGTCTTCTTCCTTCCATTAGAGATACACCTTGTAAGGAATCCTATCGTGATGAACTTGCCTATTCTTCATATATTTTCCATGCTAGTCTTGTGCAATGACAATTAGCCATGGATCATCGAGTTCCGTATCCTCTCTCAAGGCTTGTGCTTTAACTTCTTCTAATAGAGAGTGAACAATTTCACATACTAATGGATTTTGTTGGAACTTGGTACTCTTCTAGAAACTTTCACACGAGTTCTAGAGGATTCAATAAGTGCTTATGGATATTTCATTTTATTGGTTGCATGCTTGATTGAATATTATCTTGTTCTAGAGACTCCTTTGAAAAGGAGATAGACTCAAATTTATTTTTGGATCTAGAGATTTGGTGAGGATTTAAGGCACCCTAAGGGCTCAAATTTATTTTTCTTGAGGGTAATTTTCCCAATTTATCTTGCACTTTTTGGGAGGGGTGTTCTTCGAGTGATTCCTTTGCATTCATTATATAATCCCTAGTAATATGTTTTTATTCATGAAAATGAATGCACATAAATAAGACATGTTCATAATCTATAGGTTACTTCCCAAGGTTATCTGGATAATAAATATTTTCTGAATATGGAAAAGGCTATGAGATATTTATATAAACAAAAATATTAACATATGTTGCATTTCTACCTCCCAATATTCCATGGGATATGAAAATATTTGAACCCACATATATTTTTCTTCTCGGGATTATACTTCTCCTAAAATTGCATGAACAACCTTGCATTGTTAAAAAGTATGACCCTCCTTCAAAATCCATCAATTTGTCTTCCAAACAAGATAAAAGGACTATAAATAATCCTTTTCCCCCTAGATCTAGTTCTAATTAACCCTTCACGTTCCATTTATTTTGGATCCACCAAATCAAAGACTTTTTAGAGGGTCATAATTTGATGAACTTGCATATTATACCATGACCCTACATATGTTAAATATATTCTCTGATCTTGTTAGACTCAACTCATCTTTTCAATCTCACACAAATCTTGATAACAAACACCATGCATTTCTAGCTTGCGAAGATGTACCTAGTATAGTTTTCTATAAGAAAATAGAAACTCCAATTCACCCAACTTATCTATGAAAAAGATGTCAAACATGATGTCAATTAAAAGGAATACTAGTAGATACAAAATATTTATAAATTCCTAAAACAATTTAAGTGAAGGGGGCGATAGAGGCTCATCTCGCGCAGTTGATCATGAACAATTATGTAGAAGAAACACTTTATAATTTATTACACTATATTAATTTTATGGTGATGATAATCATAATTAACATTTAAAGAAATTAAATTTGATTTATCATTTAAAAAAGATAAAAATTTACTTCATTTCTCTTAGAGTTTTTTTATTTTTATTTTTAATTTTTTTTATATTCAAATTAAAAAAAAGTATTCTTCATTTCTATAATTTGATAATACTGAAAAAACTAAAAATTTGTATTATAATAAATATTTTAAAAATGTGAAGTGATGTGAGTTTGTGGAGGACATTTTAAGAGATTTTTCTTTTCAGCTTTAAACCCTCATAGTGTCATAGAGTTGACTATTCTTTATATTCAATAAATTTATAAATTATCCAAATCCCTTTGTAATTAGTGAGATTTTTTTATTATTTAAGAAGTTGTTTTTCTTCTTGTATATTATTGTTGATCACTTTTTATTATTATTTTAATTTCATTTTATCTTATAATTCTTTATCACACCATAGTGTCTAATAATATTGTTTAATATCATTATTTTTTTACAAAGTGTAGTATTCTTTTATTATTTAATGATTTATCCAAGATTTCGTCTCTTTATGCAGACTTTTAAAGGTGATTTTGATGGAGCTTGTGGATATCATAGAAATCTTGCACAAGTCATATCCACAATCATAATGGGAAAATTATACATTTATGAGGAGGGGAAGAGGATATATACAATGTATTTCTTTTAATTATGAGATTATAAATAATAAAGTGTTTTCGAATTTTTATATTTTTCTACACAATTCTCTAAATGTTGCAATATAGAATTTCATAGTTATCTAACATATATTCAATGGCAAGAGTTTCAAATAAAAGTTTCTTCTTATTTCATAGCCAAAGCTTAGAATTTCTACTTTCTATTTATTATTTTCTCATTTCTATAATCAACTTAAAATTATCAAAAAGAAAGATTGAACATTATCATATATAAAAGTAATCAAACATGTCTATTTTGGAATAAGGTTTCCGAAATTTTAATTTAATTAACAGTAAAAATCAAGTGGATGGTAGAGATTTAACCTCGGAGTAATATTTTTGAATATTCATAGTAGTACATACAAATCAAAGGTTGATATTAATATTCAAAGTAGTTATGCCTTTTTTTCCCTTTTAATCAAATTTATTAATTAATAAAATTCATATGAAGTGAGTTATAATTTTTTGAGCATGTGTTATTGATAAGCTATGACATTACCCCATACTATTGTAATACAACCTATTTATAGATTGAAAATATCTATAGTAAAATGGGTAATTTCCATGAGTAAAATTGTGTTCCATGTTTTATTCAAATATATATATCAATTTTAATTATTATTACATAATTTAAAATAAAATTTACAAGTTAGTTTTTATGTTTTTTTTTTTTTTTTTTAACGCCCAGCAAAATGTTTATAGAAATTGCTTTTAATACAGTAAACGGGATTGAATATTTATCGATATTTTACTAATTATTTAGTTTTAGTTTTAATTATTAAATTTATATGATTTAAACAGTATAAAATAAATTTTTGATTTAATTAGATAATAATTAAATTAATATAATTAATTTATTAAAAATAAATTTTATTTACACATATATTCGGCGTATGATTAGATTTATCAAATTATAAATTCAGCTTTATTATTTAAAGTAAGGCATTATTATGCATTTCTAATATATATGTGTGGGGTAACATATAATAAGTTAACATTATTCATTAAAATTCATATGGAAGTGTATTATGTTGGCCTTTTATAAAAGAAAAATATTGTTAATATGTTTAAAATGGGAAATATATGGTAGGTAGTTATTGTTTTATATAATTCATTAAAAAATAAGGAGGGTTGCGGGGCAATAAGCCTTTGCTTTCAAGAGCTGCAAAAATGCTTGCAACATTCGTTGTTGTTCAAGTTGTTGTAGCCCTTCAAATAGGTGAGGGGAATGGGTAGCTTTAAATAGGTGAGGGGAATGGGTAGCTTTTTTTGGAAATAACTTCAAGGATGAAGTGACATTAAGAAGGAGTTGTTAATAATTCATTATTTATTGTCTGTCATTTATGTATTTGTTAAGTAATTTATTTTTATGGAAATACAAAGTAATTTGAATAGAAATTCTTAAATAAGATCATTAAATAGTAAAATAAAATATTTAATATTTATTTTATTTTTTTTTAGAAAGAAATTAAATATGTAAACTAGGTTGGGAACATTGCACAATAAACTGCTCCTAATATAAGGTGAAGTCATTTTTTTATGGGATTTTTCTTGGTAAAATTAAAATCATATGAAAATGGTAAATTAGACCTAATTGAAAATCTTAGTATTAATTTTGATATAGTGTGTGCTTATGTCTATTATTGGATGTCAGAGGCTAGCAATTTCAATTGATGCTTAATAGAAATGATTGGTATTAATTTTACTTCAAGTCTTATAGCTAGATCTATGGGTCATCAAATTGCATGTATTTTGAAATAGTTTCTTAACATGACCATTTTTATAGAAATTTCCTTTTCTAACTCTTTACTGCTCCCTTTTGAAAGGAGTCAAACACTATCACTGATATGGGAGATAGTGCCTTTGCACTCAAAATCTAGAAACATCCAAGATTTATGGGGACTGTTAACAGCAATACCATGTTGTATATTGTATGCCCATTAAAAATAAATGTTAAAAATAGGTCAATAAGATAACTCAATAACAATTTGACAAAGTAACTATTTATTAATTTTGTAACACTTTAATAGAACACTTGTTTTATTATGTTTGGAGATAAGTAGAATAAATTACTGATAGTTTAACATGACTAAGTATTTTATTAGTTTTATAGGTGAACAAAATAGGTCCCTAAAAAATGGAGGACAACTATTGGGAGCACGAAGTAAGACAATCTCTTCAATAATTCTACAATAAAACAAAAATACAACATCGAAAAAATATTGAATACAATTCATATGGAACCCAATAAAACTTTGGAAACAATACATGGGACAATTCAAATATTGTAGCTCAATATAACCATGTAATTCAATTGGAACCCAATATAGGGAAACACCTTGATTTTATTTTTTTCGTCTTAGAACATGGGAAATGTTTTATTAAATTTGTTAATTACACTACAATGGTAAAACAAGTCAACTGTTGTTACAAACAAAAAAATATATCAGATGCTATTTTTCATAATTCTCAATCTTCCCCTTCTAGTTAGTCCTTTTTCAATCTTCCTAAGAGCATTTAGATATTCATAATGTAAGGTATACCAATAAATTTCGATATATCTTATTAAATATGAAAATTTATTTAAATTGCCAATATAGTTTAGCGTTGTTCAAATGTCTCTATTGCATGTTAATTTTAAGGAAGGGTGGATTAGTATTAGGGAGAAGCCCTATTAAAATTGAATTTTTAGTTGCACTCCTTGTCATCAAATTTCATATAGATGATGTCATTCTCCAAGATTCCATTATTTCAGGGCTAAGTCCATCTGTCAACAACCAGAAGACTTAAAAGAAAAGGAATACAACATTCCAAGGTAACCAATTGTGATAGTTATTCAATCCAAATTCAGAACACAATCAACACTTTATGAAGGATTGGCCTAGCTATAATTGCATTACAATTACATAACCATGTTAAACAAATTTGAAAATTTGAAGGTATTAATAGTTAGTTTAGTTCATATAGATTAGGATCTCAGAACTCCTTAATTATGTGTGGTACACCCAATATTCCTTAATTGTATGTAGTACATCCAATCTTGCAAGTATGGGATGCAGTTACTTCATAGAAAGCTTTGATGAGGATGAGGACTACTAGATTCTAGGAAACAATCGGTTGAAAGGAACTCTCTTATTTCCTATATATTCTCTTTATTAATATGATGTCGAGCCTTAGATCAAAAATCAATATAGCCATGTAAATTCGCTCTATAAACATGGCTTCATCTCATACACTTTGCTTGAAAGGATCTATTCATTGCTTTATGTAAAGCAATATGTCCACTCAAAACAATACTGCAATCGGTGTGCCCCATGCCTTCCCCACCTATATCGATCACTACCTGAGTAGCCATAATGAAGTAATTTATGTTATTCATAGGTCCTCACTTACACTTGGTCACCTAGAACTAGGTCTTTGACATGGAAAATTTCAGGGGCTAATATTTGTAGGTGGACTAATATCTCATGTTTTTTCAATTTTCTTTTGTTAATTTCCAATTTTTTTTAAATGATTCACCCAAATTTTATAGTATATAATTATTTTACCTTAAAAATATCCAAAATATTTTATAGACTATATAAAATCCTTATAAAGTTGAATATTTTCACAAAAATATTGCTAAACATTTTACAGTTTTCAGATTAGAAACTAATAAGATTCACCAATATTTCTAAAATTTTAGATAAATGTCCATCCTTTAAATTTGCCCTAGTATTTGTATTGATCAGGGACTGAAAGCTACACAAATGGGTCTGCTACTAGTCCATCTGGAACCCAATCTAGAAATACTAATCCTACTATGGTATCTAGTTGTTTGAAATTCTCCTACCCCAAGCATTCAAGTTGTACCACATATATTACTCAAACTTGCCTTAGAAATGTGGAAGTAACTAGAAAGTTTCATATCAAAAAAGAAAGAATATTTTCTAGGAATATGTCTTGAATATTTAATGATGCTTAGTTCATTTTAGTAGATCAAATATATTTCTAAAAGGTGTTCTATGTTTCTCCGAGTCAAACTTCATTCTAGACAATTTTTGTGTTATTTGTTTATGGTGTGTTAGTTTTTGCCGCATCGGAGGTGCTCTAGTCTCGAAACATTATGGAGAGGCTAAAACACAGTAGTTATCCATAACCCAAAATTCATTTATGGAAATTCCACCTAGAAGTGTCTCAATTAGATTATTAGCCTATTTTTAAATATTTCGTAAGTGTAAACTTAGGAAATCTGGTTAGTTAATCATAATTAATTGATATAAGGTGTGAATCATCTAGAAACTCATAGAGATTGACTGGAAATTAATATGGGACCTTGATGAAGTTTTAATCTTGGTCATTGGAAGTCCAATAAAGGATTATAAGAAGAATTTAATGGGTAGATGGACAACGCACTTATGGAGTTTCCTTAGCAATTCGATTTCTAGAGAGCAACAATAGTTTCCAGAAAACTAGAGAAGGAAAAAGAGACAGTAAGGGGTAGGGACACTGAGGTTGGAGGAAGTTTTCCAGATCGGGTGAAGTGCATTGTAGAGAAAGGTTGAAATTTCTCCAGGAAGATGCATAAAGGCTTCATTGAATAGTTTGATTTGCTAAGAAAGGAAGATGTTTTCAGTTCTAGAGGTCGGGAAGATGTTCGAGAGTTCTGGAAGAGAATTTTTCTAGTCAACAGTAGGAAGGACGACTTGATTAGTAGTCAATTCGGACAGAATGCGTCGCATGCAACTTCAGGTTGATGCAGAGCCTGTACAGACCGAGTTGGATGGATTTATTTTTAGATGCAGTCAAGTGTCAGGATTGCTTGGTGAGGGTAATTTCCCTCTAAATATATTTTCCAATATTTTCTTTACAGGATTGTCAGTTTTCGACATCTAGATTGTACTCAGAATTTCCCACTTCTGCTAATAATAAAATACTCAGTTGTAGCACTCATTTTCCCATGTTGGGTTTTTCTGGGGACATTTGTCCAAAATTTATTGTGTCAATTTTTATGTGTGTGCTAACATATATCAGTTTCCATGCTATTATTTTTCGTAGTTTTAGTGGTGAAGTTGCAATGTGAATTATTTGGTATTTTCCATAGCAGATAAATTGTTAAATTAATTAACAATTAGAAAAATAATTTCCAGTTGTTGTAATAAGATTTATGATTTGAAATTTTCACATGGTATCAAAGTTTCATTGATAAGTTGGGAATCTTAGAAGTGGAAAAATAAAATTATGCTGTTAAGGGGGAGTAGCATGCCAAAAAAATTGTTTTTGCAAAGTTCCTTGTAATGAAGATCGAATTGTCGGGTAAGGGTTTGATTTTCAGTTGCAGGGTGGAAAGAAATTTGATTTATCGAGAATAATGATTCTAGCAGTTAGATGGAGTAGTAGTGACTCAGATTTTTTGCTAAGCACATTCCTTGTTTGGGTGTAGAAGGTTTTGCGGTAGTTTGTAGTAGCATAATCAATGTCGAATGGAAGAGAAATAACACACACATAGTGGAATTTTCTCTTAGGGGATCTTGATTTTTAGAGATCTGATTTACGAGTTGAAGATTGGCAGTAGCTGTGATGATATTTTCTCACTCCATAAGGGAGTACAAGGAGTAGATTCATTAGTCGAGGAGAGGGAAAGTAGGATATTTTTGACTAGTTTCAGAGATGGTGAAAATTGGGCTTAGAGATTAGGATAGGTTCGAGGGAGCCTCCAACTATGTCATCTGGAAGGCTAGGATGTCTTTCCTTCTTGATGAATATGACTTGAAAGCCTATGTGGCGAATGTGGTAGGAGTATCCCAGGATTCCAAAAAGCTCAAGGAGTATAGGAAGGAAATTCTAAAGGTGAAGAGAATGATTTTGGATGGAGTCTAAGATCATCTAGTTTCACATGTCGTGAAGAATGGGACAATCAAGGATATGTGGGATTCTTTCTCTAAGCTATTTCAAAGTTCTTCCAAGCAGTGGAAGATGTTTCTCCAAGAGAAGTTGAGGAGGATAAGGATGCAAAAGGGTGACAACATAGATTGCTTCCTCTCTAAGACTTAGGAAGTCTAAGACTAGCTAGCAACCATTGGGGAGGCACCCCAACCCAAAGAGCTTGTACGATTGGAACTGAATAGTGTCTCTAATGACTGGAAGGTATTTTTCCAACGTACCTTGGGCAGAGACAAATTACCGAAGTGGGATAGGATGTGGGATGATTTACAATAGGAGGATTCTAGGTGAGCTCTAGTAAAGAGTACAATGAGCAACAACAACAACAAGGGAATGAAGGGTGAGAAGGAAGAGGAAAATGTGGCCCTATCATCTAAGGGTCCTAATCACGGGAAGGGAGAAAATAAGAAGAAGAAGGACATATCAGAGGCGATGTGCTTTAGATGTGGTGAGTTTGGCCACTATAGTACATAGTGTCCTCTCAGAAATAAAGACAAGCAAGAGAAGCATGACTAGGCAAAAAAATTCCGCAAAGATTGAAAACCTGTCCTGCATGTTCGAGGAAGACTTCACAATGTTTGCAGTTATACCTCCAAGAGTGAGGTGGGATGATATGGAGTTATAGTCCAAGAGTTTCACAAATTTAGGTAGGGTCTAGTGAGGTTTCCTCCTCGTGGATCATCACCTTACTACAAGGGCCCAAAATATTTAGTAATAGGATGGATCAGTGTTAGTCATGTCGCCATATTACCCAAGTGATAGTTGCAGACAAGTTTTAGTCAGGAGTTGAGGAGCACAATGCAGTGTTGGTATCCAAGAAAGTGGCTCAGAAGCAAAGTCAGTAGAAGTGCACATTCCCACTGGAAAGTGCAGTAGCTAGTAACATTCATGACTTATAAGGCAGATCCATCATACTGAACATAGTTGATTCAGTATTTCAGATTCATCTCCGTTGCAATGGTTGCAGTTGTAATAGCAATAAATGATAAGGAATTGTAGTGCAAATGTAGATCTGACAACAACATAGTAGTGTCAACAGCAACATAGATGAAACATTAGAGTTGCTCAATAGTTGGTGGGTAGTGGCAGACAATCATAATGGCTAGACATTAGCAACATGATAGAGGGTTGTATAGAGGTAGGGTGTTGTGATAGAATATGCACCACTAGATAGAACACCTTTCTCACTAATAGGGAGTGTTAGATTCTATACCATCAGAGGTGTTATAGTCTTAGAACTTTGTGGAGAGGCTAAAACCATGGAGTTATCCATAATCCATAAATTGTTTATGGAAATCCCACCTAAAAGTGTTTCAATTAGATTATTAGCCTATTTTTCAATATTTCCTAAGTCGAAAGTTATGAAATATGGTTAGTTAATCAAAATTAATTGAGATAAGGTGTTAATCATCTAGAAACTCACATGCATCGACTGGAAATTAATTTTCACCCTTGATTAATTTTTAATCTTGGCCATTGGAGGTCCAACAAAGGATTATAAGGAGAAGTCAATGGGTAGATGGAGAACACACTTGTGGAGTTTCATTTCCTTAGCATTTTGATTTCAAGAGAGCGACAACAATTTCTGAAAAGCCAGAGAAGGAAGCTGATATTGTGAGGCTAGAGGAAGTTTTCCATATCCAGTGAAGTGCATTGCAGAGAAAGGATAAAAATTCTCAAGGAATATGCACAAGGGTTTCATTGTGTAGTTCAATTTGTTAAGAATGGAATATGTTTTTAGTTCAAGAGGTTAGTCAAAGGTTTTAGATTATTGGAGAGGTGCTTGTCTAGTCAGTAGCAGGCAGGATGGATTGATTAGTAGTCGATTTGAGAAGCATGTGTAGTAGGAATATTTAGGTTGATGTAAAGCCTGCACAGACCTAGTTGGATGACTTACTTTCTAGTGGAATTCAAGTTCCAGGATTGCTCATAGTTAGGGTAATATCCCCATAGATATTTTTTCTAGTGTTTTCTATAACAACCCAGGTAAAATATCCATGTAATAAAGTTAATGAAGAAAAAATAAGGCTAAGGTCATTGGAAACATATTCCAAGATGAATGGTGGGGAAAACATTCTAGTGGGTTTCACTTTCAGTTTATTATGGATAAGGAAATTGACAAAGGCATTGGGAAAGTGGAAAGAAGCATTAAATGACATTTTATTTATGGAAATAAAGGAAATTGGGAGAAAAGGAAGGTGAAATGTCACAAATTTTCATGAGGAAATTGAAGGAAAAATAGAGGAAATTGAAGAAAATAGAGGCCTCATTGAAAAAATTATTCTGAAGATCAGTTCATGGATTTTGTGATTTAGACATTTTTTCAGTTTAGTTTTGGAGCTCTCTCTCTATTTCGTTTACTCTCTCATACTCTTACATACTTAAAGCATTCTTGGAGCACTATAGAATTGGAGGAAGGAAGGAAAAGGAAGGACAAGAATGTGAAGGGAAGTAAAGATTAAGAAAATAAGAGTGGGATGAAGAGGCTACAACGAGATTAATTGCAGGTATTAAGTTGCATGTATGATTTCCTTGCTAGATTTGACATGCATGGTACATACATGTGTGCATTTGGTTCCCTTATTGTCATTGGCATGGGTTTTTCTGGGCTTGAAAATGTTTTTTAGCCTTGCCTTACCATTTCTAGATAGCCATGGTGTGATGAGGCTCTCTTACTTGGATGAGCTAGATTGTCGGATGGTTTTGAAACTGAGTGGGGTGGTCTCAAGAAAAATCTCAAGGCCTAGGAATCCCTAGACCAGTAAAGGAGGGATTGCGGTAAATCGTCGTTTTTTGTACCCTCATTGGGCCTAGGAATATTCGACTAGTAAATGGTGGGATATATGGTAAAGCGAAGAGGGTGAGGACAGATAAATTCCTCACGGTTTAGGTGGAGATATTTGGAGGAATCCATGCTTGTATATGCCTAGTGATCTGTGGACCATTATATGATGGCATTGGGGTAAATCCTAGTTGTATAGATGATGGCTTTAGGCCTAGGAATCCTTGACCATTATTGGAAGGATGTAAGGAAAGCTTGATGAACCCCTGGTCAGTTTTGTTGTGAGTCCCACATTGTTGCTTAGAATATGGCACACGGGTGATTGGATGACATAAATACTAGGCTCAGCCCAATCTATGGTTAGGTGGTACATGGAAGTACCTAACTTGGTTGACCTTTTCATATGTTAATTATATCTCCTTTCCTCTTGTGTTCCATGTGTAAATGTACATTTTAATATGTGGTTTAAGGGTTGTTCCATCATTGTTATTCTGTTGGTTATATGTTGGTTATAAGCATGGTTTGTGACAGACTTGGGTTATGGATGTCATGATGTTTTGATTAGTAAATGAAATTTTAATGAATGTATGGCCTAATGGATGATAATGTAACTATTATGACAGGGTAGAAGACCTTCTTGAAAAATCTCAGATAAGTATGAGGTCCCTATGTTAAGATGTGTTTATATGACCTGTGCATTACATAATTATCATGTTTTTGACAAAATATTTGTCATGGATGGTAGGGATTACGTCAATTCCTTGTTCAAATGTTTGAATTAGTAGCCTTATTTCATTTATATTTATCACTTTTGCAATTTTCATGAAGTTATGGGAAGAGGCTTCAACCCTAGCCCTAAAAACGTAGCTCAGAATTTAGGGTTGTTGGCATGGGAATTCCCTGAGAAAGGTTGTAGTTGCATGGATGCTGTGTTGTGGGAGTGACTGGAAGGGCTCAATTGCATGGAAGGCTTGTCATGGGAGATAATTGGG
Organism: Pinus taeda; assembly: GCA_000404065.3. Lineage (NCBI taxonomy): Eukaryota > Viridiplantae > Streptophyta > Pinopsida > Pinales > Pinaceae > Pinus > Pinus taeda. The sequence continues at coordinate 18,163 of APFE031541524.1, read as the reverse complement.
TTCTATTTTACCAAAAGATCAAGTTTTCTCCGAGGTTGGACATCTAAAGGGGTTAGTTGGCTCCTAAAGGTTCTGTAGTTTCTGAGGGAGGTCAGATTAGTCTTTTCTTTTAGATTCCACTTCCTTAACTCTACATGGTGAGTTGAATCATGTCATAGTAACTCTTTGTCACATGTTTATCCTGGTGGATCAGTTATCTTGGGTAAATGTGGTAGGAGGGTGGTTACAGAGTGGTACCAGAGCATGGCTCAACCCTTGGATTAGATGGGAAAAATGTGGTTGTCATTCATGCAAGTAGGGTGTATATGTGCTTGTTGTGTATGCATGGTAAGGGTCATTGTTACAATTGTGTTTTCATATAAATTTGATGATGTTCTTGTTGGGATTTTCTTGTCATGAATTCATATCGGTTGTAATATATGCATCTGTTATGCATGTCAGTGTCTATAAGTTATTGTTCATGCTTTGTTATGGTTATGGCTATGCATGCATAGTAGGTTAGATATGCATCATGAGGTCATTGTATGTAGTTATATCATCATGACGTTGTTGATCAGACATGATGTTGATATGTTGGATGCGATATAGTAGGAGATGTAGATTATCAGAGTGAGGATGTAGCACTAAACCCCAAGGTAAGAGAAAACTATCATACATGTTTGTATGTTTGGCATGTAGGTATGATAGTTAATGGTTGTTATATGCATTATGGTTATGTACATGTTTGTCATTCTATTGTTGTTGTGGTTGGATGCATGATAGATGTTAGTTAATCAGTGCAGTCGTATGCACATGCACCAGATAGTCATGAATGGTAGTACTTGTTGTTATATGCATCGTGGCCATACATATGATGATTATGGTTATTGTGTTAAGTTCTTGATGTTATATTTTTTGTGATGATTTGGATTTCTCTGTGCATATGGTTAGGGTTATGAATTTCAGGTATGAGTTGATATATTTGTGATATTATCTCATACTAATATGGAATTATTTGTGTAGATGTGATATCCTCCCCAAAGATACATTAAGGTATGAGTTTGATTATGTCATATATTTAGTGTTTGATTATGTCATATATTTGGTGTTTGATTACTTTGTGTCTATTATGTCATCTATCTTTTGTTTGAGTGTTTGATTAATTGCATGATATGAGTATGGTTGTATAAGGTTGCATGAAGGAAAGATCCTTTTTAAGATGATTGTTCTAACACATAATATGTGCTAAGATATCTTATATGTACTTGAGTGCAAGCGAGTGATAGTTGTAGCATTATGATTGATGACTGTGAGTATATTATGACATGACTATTAGTCTTGGTAAATTTTGATTTAAAATTAATAAATATGATGCCTTGATTTTTGGAATGTGTGACTAACATGTGTAAGTAGTCACAGGGAAAGATGCTTGGTATTAGCATGACAAGGTAACAATTGATTTTTTTTATATAACTAATGATTCGGTGATGTGATAACATGTAATATGACTCAATTGTAGTAAGGAAAAAGGAAAAAGAAAGGAAATGGGTGAGAATGCCTTTGGATATGTTTGGAAACTACAATTCCAAATGATTATAGCAACTAGATTACAATTATGGTTGGATTCGTCAAGGAATTGGAGTTCCTTGAGAAGTGACATATGCCTTGCACTTCCAAGTAAGATATCTGATATATTTTTATATTTATTTATAACTGAAAATTATGTTTTATGGCAATATGATGTAGGGGATTTGCAAAGCAAAAGAGACTGTCTTGAAACCTTGAAGAAGGCTTGGGTTGAGCTTTCCTTGGAAGCATTGGGAACCCATGGGGATTGAGTCATGGTGTCTACTACTAGTTTTGTGCCTTTGGTGCTTTGTGATTTGTTTTCACTTGATTGGAATTTTTTTCTATGTCTGGTGCATTGCCATGACACTTTGTTTGTGGTGTCATATTGATTTTGGTTTCTCATGACTTTCTTCTTGTTTGTCTCTTATTCTTTCCTTTTTCGTTTGGAGGGTATTGGGAATTGGTTGGGAAGGAGGAAGTTAATAGAGCTTAGGGAAAGATGTGTGGCACTCAATAGGTAATGCAATACCCAGATGAAGCTCGGTGAATGTGAAGGGCAGTGGAAGGGAAGAGTATGATAGCGAGTTAGATTGATTGGGTCTTTTGGGATAAATGGATGATGACAGGATAGTCATGAGAGAGGTAACTATAAGGCTAAATTAAGTGGATTTGAGGTGTCATATGCCTTAGCTATGTTGGGAATTTTTTTTTCAATGTTGTTCATGTTGTGCATGGATAAAGGGAGTTCTCTTAACCTAGGCCTTATATGCCTAGTAATTATGTTGTGATTATGATTATGATGATGTCTATATATGCATATATGTATGGTGTTGTTTGATAGGGTTGTCATGGATCATGATTTCTTTGTGCTAATGATCATATATATGTATCTATTTATGCCATTTTCTGACAGAGTCATGAGGTATCATTCTTGTTTTATGCTAGTGTTTACACACACACACACACATATATGTCGTTGTTTGACAGAGTCATCCGGATCATTCTGGTGGAGGAAAGATTGCTTATGAATGTGAATGGCATGAATATGTTCCTAGTTTTATGAGGAATCGAGCAGGAAGAGTAGCTCTGACATATCTAAGAGGTTAGTATCACGTGGATATGATTTTATATTATGTGTTTGTACTATTCCTATATTTAAATTATGGACAACTAATGTTGAGAGATACATTAGCGGAATGAGAGTAGTGTGGGCTATGGTATGTTGGGATAAGCGTCGATAAGACAATATAAGTAAGGTTTTCTGGTAGAGACAATGTGGTCTTTGGACATGTGGTACTACTGTTGTGTATATGTTGTAAATGTTGTATCTGTGATGTTGTGTGCATATGGTGTTGTGTATATATAATGTTGTGTACATGTTATTTATGCAATGTTGTGTACAAATGGTGATATGTGCATGTTGGATATGTGGTGTTGTGTACATATGGTTCTTTTTGCATGTTGGATATGCAGTGCCATGTACACATGTTGCTTTGTGCATGTTGCATATACAATGTTGTGAACATATGGCGTGGTGTGCATGTTGTACATATGGTGTTATGTACACATGGTGTTGTGTGCATGTGGTGTTGTGTACATGTTGTACATCCGGTATCGTGTGCAGGTGGTGATGTGTACATGTCGTATTGTCACATATGTCGTACATGTTTTGTTGTGTTTATGTGCTATTGTGTAATGGGTAGTGTGCAGTCATTGTATTGCGACATGTGTATTCGTTGTGTTGTAGTCTGTAAACGTATATGTATTGTGTTTTACATTGGGTGTAGATGTATGTGTTATGGTGTATGCTGGGTATAGGTGAATTTATTTTGTGGTCATACACCATGTGTAAGTGTACGTGTTGTGATGTACATTGCATATGTTTATGTGATTGAAGAGACGCAAAGTCACTAGGTGCTTACCAAGTGTGGCAACTAATCCTTTGTGTGTACTAGAAGGACAAAGGACAAAGGTAGAATTAAAAGACTCATTGAAGGATAAGTAACCACATTTTATTTCAGTTTTGATTATACATATGATTTATGGTTTTTATTTGTGATGATTGCATGCGATATATGATTATGATTTATGATGGTTTCAATTTGAGTTAATTGTATGTGATATGTTTGTACATGATGATTTGATCAAATACCTATTTTGACTTGTTGTAACAGGAAGTAAACATAAAAGTAAGTGTGCCTTATTCAGAAGCCACCAATGAGGTATGATTTAAATTTTATCTCAATTCATTTTAGTCTAATGGAAATTATGTGCTTGATACAAGAAATCATGGAAGATGCCTAGTTTTGGTGGTTGAAACTGACTACGAGAATTAGCAGCCACAACAAAAGGAATTGGAACATGCAACAATATGCTGGTAAAACACTTCAAGAGAAGGTTCATTATGGGACACTAATACCCAATAGTGTCAATTGATTTCCATGACCATATTCTGGATGGTATGATTTTTGTGAGGTAAGGATGTGCCTTGGTTTTTGGACCTTCCGATGCGAGGAAAATTTTCGAAGGGATGGACTTCCCGAGAAAGCAGATATCGGGGAACTTGGAAGGTGAGTGACTGCACGGAAGTGGGTGACCTGATTTCCCGAGGGATTATATAGCAAGGAATGAAGGTCAAGGAATGAATTTTTTTTGTCATTTGCATTGACAAATGGAATTAGAAGCACGTTGGGAGTATGCCCTAGAAAAATGAGGCTATAACTATTCATTGGGAGGGCACGTGTTGCAGGATTATGGTGCTCGACATTGGATGCAAGTTTGATTTTGGTAGTGGATTCTAGACTTCCTGGGAAGGAGGTGAATTCTAGTACTATTTTTGAGGGTGTAGGTGTGAGCCTCTGGATTCCCTTATTAATTGATACAGGCATCATATCCTTTTATTTGTTGGTTGAGAAAATGTGCATATGTATATATGTGTATAATATTTTAAATGCTATATTGAACTAGATTTATAAAGCTCCATAGATAGTATGAATATTTGTTAGTGAAAGAAAATGTGTATGATTATATATGTGGTTGTTATTGTAAATACTCTAATAAGTTGTGTGATAAAACTCTAGTAAATGGTATGATTATCATTTTTTCAGTAGTGGTCATTGTCAATACTGCAACAAGCTATGTTATAAAGCTCCATACATAGTATGGTTTGTTTTCACCATACTCCTTGTTTATAGGTGTCATTGAACACCGAGAATGATATTCCCCCAAGGGGGAGGGTTCTATAACAACCTTGGTAAAAACTCCATGTAATAAAGTTAATGAAGGAAAAATAAGACTGAGGTCATGGGACACATACTCCAAGCTGAATGGAAAGGAAAAAATCCTAGTGGGTGTCACTTTTGGTTTATTATGGCTAAGGAAATTGGAAAATACATTGACAAAGGGAAAAGAGGAATTAATTGACATTTTATACATGAAAATAAAGGAAATTAGGAGAAAAGAAAGGTGAAAGGTTAGATATTTGCATGAGGAGGAAATTGAAGGAAAAATAAATGACATTTAACAAAATAGAGGCTTCTAAGGATCAATTGACAACTTTTGTTAGTTCAATTTTGGAGGTCTGTCTCTATTTTTTCTACTTTCTCATACTCTTGCACACTTAGAGCATTCTTGGAGCACTCTAGCATTGGAGGAAGGAAGGCAAAGGAAGGACAAGAAAGAAAAGTGACGCAAAGATCAAGTAAGGAAGAGAGGGATCAAGTTTCTACAATGAGATTATTTGTAGGTATCGAGTTGTACGTATGATTTCCTTCTAGTTTTGACATGCATGGTACATGAATATTTGTATTTGGTTCTGTTTTTGTCTTCGACATGGGTCTTGCTAAGTGTGACAATGGTTTTCAACCTTGCATTTCCATTTCCAGATAGACATGGTGTGATGGGGTTCTCCTACTTGGTTGAGCTAGATTGTCGGATTGTTTCGAAACTGAGTGGGGTGGTCTGAGGAAAAATCTGAAGGCCTAGGTATCCTTGATTGGTAAATGGTGGGATATATGGTAAATCCTAGAGGGTGGAGATGGAAAAATTCCTCATGGTTAGGCGGAGATATCTAGAAGACTCCTTGCTTGTATAGGCCTAGTTATCCCTACACTGGTATATCGTGGGAATAGAGAAAAGCCTCGTTTTATAGATTAGGGTTTCGAGCCATGAATCCTTAAACGGTATTGGCAAGATATTTGGTAAAGCCTAAGGAATCCCTGGTCAGTTATGTTGTCAGTTCCATATTCATGCTTGGAATATGGCATGAGGTTGATTAGCTAAAAGAGATATTTAGCTCAACTGAATCTATGGTTTGGTGGTACGTGGAATTCTCGTACTTTCTTGTCCTTTGCATACGTTAATAAGAGCTATTTCCCTCTTGTGTTCCATGTGTAAATGTACTTGTTAATATGTGGTTTTAATGGTTGTTCCATCATTGTTATTTCGTTGGTTATATGTTGGTTATAATAATGGTTTATGACAGACTTAAGTTATAGCTCTCATCATGTTTTGATTAGTAAATGAAATGTTAATGAATGTATGACCTAATATATGATAATGCATCTATTTTGAGAAGGCATCACACCTTCTTCATGAATCTCAGATAAGTATGAGGTCCCTATGTTCAGAGGTGTTTATATGACCTGTACATTACATATTTATGATGTGTTTGTAAAAATGCTTGTCATGGATGGTAGGTGTCAAGTGAAGTCCTTGTTAAATTGTTTTCATTAGTAGGCTTATTTCATTGTTATTTATCAAGTTTGGAAGTTTCATGAAGTTTTGGTTAGAGGACTTAGTCCTAAACCTCAAAACGTGGCTCATAATTCAGGGTCGTTGGCACAGATTCCCTAAAAAAGGATGAAGTCTCATGGATTCCTTGATGTGGGAGTGATTGGAGGGTGACAGTCTCATGGAAGGCTTGTCATGGTAGCGGGTAGGGTTCCAGTTTAGCAAAACACTAAATTGTCTTAGGGGTTAGACACTTGGAGGGGTTGGCTGGATAATGAAGGTTCTATAGCATCTGAGGAAGGTTAGATTGGTCTTCTCTTGTTGATTCCACTTCCTTAACTTTACATGGGGAGTTGAATTATACATTAGTAAATCTTCATCACATGTTTACCTCAACAGACTGGTTAGCTTTGGTAAATGTGGGAGGAGGGTGGTTATGTTTTCCCTGGAAGATTGCCAATCTTTGACATCCAAATTGTACTCGAAATTTCTCATTGATGCCTAAGAATAAAAACCCTCAGTTCTTGCACTATTTTTCCAAGTTGACTTTTTCCGGCGAAATTTGTCGAAAAGTATTTGTGTCAATTTTTATGTGTGCACTAACATTTCTCAGTTTCCAGTGCTATTAATTTATGCAGTTTTATTTGTGAAGGTTGGAGTGTGAAATAATTGTTATTTTTTGTAACAAATAAATTGTTAAATTAATTAACAATTGGAAAAATAATTTGCAATTGCTACAATAGTATTTAATATTTAAAATTTTCACATGGTATCAGAGCATGTTTGATCATCTAGGAAGATCTAAAGTAGAAAAATAAAATTTTGTTGTTCAGGGGGAGTAATGGGCTTGTAACAACCCCAGGTTAAAAGTTCATGTAATAAAGTTAATAAAGTAAAAATAAGACCAAGGTCATGGTACACGTATTTGAAATTGAATGTTGGGAAAAGGGTCCTAGTGGGAATCACTTGTTGTTTATTATGGCTAAGGGGAAATTGGCAAAGGGATTAGAAAAGGATTTGAAAGGAAAAAATGAATTAATGGCATTTTATTTATGAAAATAGAGGAAAATAGGAGAAAATCAAGGTGAAAGGTCACAAGTTGCATGTGAGGAGGGAATTGAAGGAAAATAGAGGGAAAAATAAGAAATTAGAGCCATGAATAATAAAAATGCACCAGAGCACCAGTTTGGGGCCTTTTATTAGTTCATTGTACGAATTAGTCTTAGAGAGGACAAGAAAATCAAGAGGATAAGGAAGCAAGAAAAAAAAGGAAGGATAAGGAAAGCAAAGGAAAGAAAGGATCAAACAAGGAAAGTGTGGATCAAGTGGCTCCAACGAGAATACTTGCAGGTAACAGGTTGCATGTATGATTTCCTCACTGGTTTTGACATGCATGGTATATGCATGTGTGTATTTGGTTCATTTGATATCATTGGCATGAGTTTTTTTTGGTTTAGACAATGGTTTTAGCCTTGCCTTGCCATTTATGGATAACCATGGTTTGATGGGATTTATTCATGGCTGGGCATTAGATTATCAAGAGGTTTGGATCTCGGTCAAGGTGGTCTCAGGAAAAATCCCAAAATTTTAGGGTGGATATGGTTTCTCTAGGAAGCCCTCAACAAGTGGGTGGAGACCGAAAAATTCCTCAAGGGACGGTGAAGGAATTACAAGGCATCAAATCTCGACATGGTTTTGTGACCTTGGGACCGGTTTAGGTGAGATCATGGTAGTGTGATGGTGGAAGTGGTTTAAACTATGGATTCCCTTAGTTGTTTATGGATTGGTTTATCCAATGAGATACCACATTCATGGTTGGAATATGGCACGAGGGTGATTGTTTGAAAGAAAGATTTGGTTCAGCCCAATCTATGGTCGGGTGGTATGTGGAAGTCCCTGACTTAGTTCAATTTTGCATATGGTTAATAACAGCTAAGTTCATCTTATTTTAATGAGTAAATGTACTTGTAATTATGTGGATTTAACGGTTGTTCTATTATTGTTGATTATCTGGTTATATGTTGGTTATAAGCATGGTTTTATGACAGTTATAAGTATGGATCTTATCACCTTTTAATTTACGAATGATGAGTTAATGAATGCATGAACTAATTGGTATTATTGCAGCCATTGTGAGAGGGGAATTAGTACTTCTTGGTAAACATCATATAAGTTTCAGACACCTGTGTTCAAATTTTCATTCATGACCTATAGGTTTCATGTTCTCAATGTGTTTGGTGGAATGACTATCATGGTTAGACTAGGCTAGCTCAAGTCCTTGAGCAAGTTTTGCATGAGAGGCCTTTCTCTATGTTATTTATCATTTATGGAAGTTTCATTAAGTTCTGGAAAAAGGTATGAATCCTAGCCTTGAAAACATAGCTTAAATCTCATAGTCGCGACACATGACTGCCTGAAAAAGACTACAGTTGCTCAAAAGCATGCCTGTGGGAGCTACTGTAGGGTTACAGTCACTTGGAGGCCTTGTCACATGAGAGACTAGGGGTCTACCTCATTGGAAAAGAAATGTTTCTTAGCGAATGGACACCTGGGATGGTTGGGTAGTTCTTGGGGGTCCTGTAGGACCCGAGGGAAGTTAGTAAGGTCTTTTTATGTCAACTCCATTTCCTTAAGTTCATCTAGGAGATTGAGTCATGTCATAGTAGCCCCTCAACTCATGTTTACCCTTGGAAAACCAATGACAATGGGTAGATATGAGAGGAGATATGTTATAGAGTGGTGTCAAAGCATGCTTCAAATACTTGGACCTGATGAGCTAGGTGCATATGGTTATGCATACATTGTCATGTTTATGGTTGTCATGCATGAGGTCATGGTATGTAGATGTTATCGTCATGTATGCTATTAATGTATTGATATGATTATGATTATACATGTACATGCTAATGTGGATTGATTTTGTAGATGAGATAAGCCCCCGCTGAATGTGATTGAGATATGATTTTAGTTATGGTATCTATTTGGTTATTTGACATGGTGCACTTGGAGGAAAAACATAGTCAAAGATGACGAGGAAAATGGTAGACTACAATTCAAGTGACTATCCCTATAGATCATTTGGGAAACAAGGAGATGGGTATCCTATTGATATAGTAGACACGTTAAGGAATTTGAGGGTAGAGATCATAATTTTCAAGGTCAACAATGATGTTGAGTCTTCAGAAATACTTGCAAGGGCTCAAGAAAAGAAAGCAGAGGAAATGTGGTCATCCTTCAGATTTTTTCAGAGTTATAGAAATAGGGGAAGTTAAAGATCAGCCAAGAGCAGGAAGAGAAGCCTAATGGAACCTATGCTAGCAGGTCTCTGCCAGGATACAAATTGGATATAGGGGACATAGTAAGAGGTGGCAGGTTATTAGACACTATTGATCATTGGTTTTCATTGATGTCAACCCAAGCCGCACCAAAGGCTACCGTGATATTGCATGGGAATTTTTACTTGACAAATTACTCTATTCCGAGTCAAGAATCTTCTATATGGATTCTAATCATCGATATGTTTCCATTGATATATGGCACGCCACATTAATTCTTCATAGTATGAGAGATATTTGTGTTTGAGGTTAATAACCCAAGTTAGTGGGCTAAGACCCTATTGGGTTGTGGCATGGCACTCATAATTGGTTGTGGTCATTGAATAGTCAATAATTAATAATTTGTTTTTTTTACTCCCAAAATCCCTCCAAAATTCACTTATTGAGGACCCTCTCAACTCAAGACATTCATAAAAATAGTGACCCTCATACCCTCCTCTAGTAGGGATTTTATGGTTTCAAACAAGTCATTGTGGAATTTTTGCTATAACCTATTTGCTGCAAAGCTTTGGAAGCTCAAACTAAAACCCATTTGAGCCGAAATCATGATGAACCATGTGACCAAATTTCAAATCTTGGTTCGATATATTTTCGGCGATATGATCTGAGGAAGTTAGGCTTTTTGTAGGCTCCCGAATTCCATGTCAAATAGGTGACGTTGGGAATTTTTTCATCAAGTTCTCTCTGAGCATTGGATTCAAATTTCGTAAATAGTGACAAAAATTGGATGGATTGTAGTTTGTTGGGTATTGTTTTCAGGGGCGAAAGTTGCACCAGTGACACGTGGAACTTCGTACAATTTCTCTATACTAAATCAATCTATAAGCAGGTCATCGTTGAAGATTGGGCATAACTCTTTATCCAAGACTCCAATCTTGATCTGACCTGTTGTGTTGGAAAGAAGACTTATAGAGTTACCAAAGTGCGAAATTTCAGACTGTGGAGATCTGAACTTACATATATAAAATGGATTCAATATTGAGATCCTAGAAGGAAAGAAAAAGAATGCATTCAAGGATCACTGCAGTAAGGACCACACATTGACAGTCAAGGGTAGGTGTCCTAGAACAAGGTATGTATTATTAGTGTTTACATTTGAATTTTGAGTATCATCTTTGACATATTTTTTTGCAGGACGACGTAAGTATATACAGGGTCTCGATTATATCTCTATGTCTCTATATGTCATAGTTAGTTTTGATACCACATTTCAGATGTCCTATTCTTGACACTACACATTTGATGCTACATATTCTTGGTGCTACCCAAAGTTAGCTAAATCTATATGTTGTTGTATGTCTATGTTACTTTTCTTGTCATAGTTTATAGAATTGTCTTTGTTGTTGTACATAGAACTTGGTCCATCACAAGTCTAGGGTATGTCATCAGTTTTTATTGTATATATCTTTAGGTCAGCTTTGGATATAGCCTTGCATAGAGTCCAGGCCTATATCAAGAGTGGGGGTCTTTGACTATTGTTGCAACAAGTTAACAACAAAAGTGGCAAGAACACTTTAGTTACGCATTGTAATTTTAATTTGCATTTACTCATTTTTATGCACTTACATGTGTTTTCCAGGCAAAGGTATGATGAAGGGTATTTTTGTTGTTGTTTTGTGATTGGTTTCAACAAGAAAATTTTGCATGCAGGTAGAAGAAGATTCATGTACAACATCAAGAAAGAATTTAGGAGCAGAAGTATCAAATCAAAGGAAGCATTGCAATAGGACATCCTTGAAGACCTGACATCCATCTACATATTGTGAAGTATTGTTAAGGACAAGAATCATCATTGTAAAGTTGTAAAAGAGTCATTTGTAAAACATTCATCATTGTAAAGTTGTAAAAGAGTCATTGTAAAAGATTCATCATTGTAAAGATTGTAAAAGAGTCATTATGCAGTGTTGGGAGGTATAGGATTCATTGTTGGGATGATGTCATTGTTAGGTTGTAGGGCATAGAGTGATTGGGTATTTGGTCAAGTAGATGAAAATCATTATACATCTTATTGTATCGTGGATTTTTTTCCTTGGTTTAGGAATCCACAGTCTTGTCTTATTTCATTCATCATAGGGTGGAAGGGAGGTGTTAGGCAGGTGTATGAATTCACCTACAGATTGGGGCTTGTGGACACTTTAGGGTGTTATGGTGGTGCTAGGGCGAGTTGTGAATTTATAGGGTGTTGGGGCATCTGTTCAGTTGATTACTAAAGAAACCAGGACATTGGGGAGTCCTAGTGGGAGCTGGAAGAATGATTTTATAGAATTATAGGAAGTTGTTGCTTCCATTTTAGTTGGGGCTGAAGATTAAAGAATTTATTAGAAAATCATTTGGTGGTTTTTGACCCGGAGGGGGTTTTCCTACTAAAATTATTGTGCATAATGTGTTCTTTTATTTATTGTTATTACTTCATAAACATTAACAATAATTGAATATTAACTAATGCTCTGAAAAGATTTAAAAGTGATAATTACTAAGGAATACTGATTCACTCACCTCTCCCAGTCTTTCCAGTAATTAGTATCAAAGCTTGGTTCCTTCAGTAACAAATTAACCACTAGAAGGAAATTTTCAGAGCATAGAGATGGGAAAGTCAAAGAAGCAGGCGACAAGGACTTCAAAGGAAGGCACAGGTACAACAAAATTTTAAGAAAGTGAGTGTTATGTACCAATCCATTAATTTGATGCAAATAATTACTAGATATGGGAATCCAAGATGAAATTACATTTACAGGAACATGGATTATGGGAAGTAATTTTTTCTGGAGACACATATACCGACGAAACTAAAAGGTACAATTCAAAATGCATGAATGTAATTTTGAATGTTTTTCCAAATTCTGTGAAAACAAATGTTTGTCAATGTTAAACAACTAAATCTCTTTGGGGAAAGCTTCATAATCTCTATTCAACAAAGTAATTAGGTCAAGATGTTATTCAAAATTTGGATCCTTATGATTATGATGAAGAAATTGGAGAAATGAGTAAGATAGATTTTTAAAATCAAGTGATCAAACTGATATTCAAAATCATGTAATCAAAGTGATAAAGGAAATCAAAAGTCAAAAGGAAAACATAAGAATTTTGGAAGCATAATTGAAGACAACAAAAGAACTCATCAAGGAAAATGAAGAGTTTGAGAATATTATTAGTAGTCTTACAACTCAATTGGAAGAAGTCAAGAATACAGAGACACAAGAATTCAAGAAAGAAGTCCAACATAAGCAACAAGAGCTCAACATTACCTTTGTAGAGATTAATAGGCTCAAACAACAGATGCAAGAAGCAGAAATTGAAAGAAATGAATTTGATCAAAGATACATATCCATAGTTGGCCAAAAGAAGAAGGAATTAAAGGCATCATCAGTAGAAATAAGCAGGCTTAGGATTGAAAATGAGAAGTAGAAGGAACAGATGCAAGTTCTCAATAGAGACGTAAAGAAGACCACTCTTCTCAAGCTCTAGGTTGAGGAGGTAGAAAAATGAAGGGAGATCTTGAAAATATGGTTTCAAGAAGATCTCACTAAAAAGTAATAATAACTTGACGCAACCCATGATGAGATCAACAAACTGAAGGGATCGCAGAAAATAACACTTGCGAGATAAGATAGATGAAGCAAAAATGAAGGCAATTAAAGTTGGTAAAGCTCTAGTTGATGAAGGTACAAGTTCCACATCTTCGCAGGATGATTCTAAGAAGGAACTTGATCTAAGTGAAAAGCCAAAGAAGAATGTTGCAACTCCAAACAACAATACCAATGCAATGAAGAGAAAAGGATGACAACAGACTACAACATCGCCTCTAAAGAAGAATGATAAATCATCTAGGTATGTTCATTTATTTAATGCTTATTTCCTTTTATGTGCTAACTATGGACATATGTCTAGGGATTGTAAAGTTGTTGACAGGTACAATTATCATGGACCATTTCATCCAAATGAATTATCTAGGTACACATATTCATTTGATGGTTACAACTTTTTATGTGCTAACTATGGACATATGGCTAGGGATTGTGAAGTTTTTGACAGGTACAATCATTATCTGCAAAACACTAGAAACATGCTTGCAGGATCATGAGACAAGTTCCATGATGATTTTTTAGAAGAGAATATGTGCTAAATAGGCCAAACAAGGAATGTTTAGAATGGCATAACTATGGCCATAGTGCTCATGATTATAGATGTGCTGAGCCTCATAAATGGGTAACTATATGGGCTCATTTTACCTCCTAACCTAGTCAAATCAACCATTCTCTTAGACTATTGTATGATTTTATGATTATATCTATGCTTACAGGGTGAGTTGAGTTAGTTATTATGCCATGTGCTCTAACATGTATTTAATGCAGATTATTGATGGATTTCGAGGTCAAAGTCATGGATCTAGTGGCCAAATTGTAGAAATAACTCGAAGTAGATAGAGGAGAGGACTTAGAGGAGGGAATCCCCCTCATATATTGTTCCTCACTTCGAATTCCCCTTCATTCAGTTCGAAGTACAAGCAACCGAATCATGCACTAGAAGGCAGTCGAGCAAGTGGAAGATGATTGAGAGTTATCTCAATTTTTGGGAGCCAAGCTTCCTTGATTTTAAGGAAGCTATTGGTAGCTTCAGATGTATAAGTAAATAGGCCTAGGTCCTCACTAGGGTTGACTTTTTTCTTATGTAAACTCTGCTCAAATTTCAAGCTTACCATTTTGTGATAGTTTTATGTAATGTTGCTATTTTTCTTATAATGAAGATGGAATCCTTTTTGAGCTAGCATTGAGTTACCTCAGAGGGCTGAAACTCTTGGGTTGGGGCCCAATCCAAGCATCCAAGATTCTCTTTACTTGTATTTGTATGTTTTACTTCAGTTTGTAAATTAATTTTATGTTAGATGCATTTCTCTTATGGTTAAGAATAGGTTCCTTTTGATGATTTAGTAGCTTGCTTCCATTTGTACTTTCTGTAGCAGGTTAAGAAATGATTAGAAAATATTCAAAAGGCTAGCTTTAGTGCCTTTCCCTCTCTTCATTCCTCTGGGACCATGATTTGAGGCAAAGACTCTCTTGATGCCCCGAAAACATAGATTTTCCTCATTCCTAAGACTTCTAGTGTTTGCATCTCTTTAGTAGGTTGATAGTCTAGTTTTGCTTTTCTTTAGATCTTCTTTATCATGTTCACTTCCTGATTTGCAATAGTCCTTTTGCATTCTTTCCTTTCTTATAGCATTTCCCAACATTTCCTTCTATACATCATAGTCTAGGCCCTCTTAATGCAAAACTCTGTTTTTCCTAGGATGCACTCATTTCATTGGTTGCTTGATTTTCTTGGTTGATTGTGAGTTTCTATGCAACATATCTCTTCCGGTAGTAGGCCAACTTACCAACAATCACACCCTCCATCTGATCCATGCCCTACAAGTCTCCCAAACCTCACCTCAATTCTGCACTAGCTTCCTGCATTTTTCGTAGAACTTCTTCCTCTCTCCTTGAGCAAATCCAATCATCTCTTTCTCTCCGGGTGATTCATGGCAGACATTAGGTGCCCTAACACCTCATTCCAACCTTCATCAACCTTTTCCACCCACTCTCACACCCTCAAAATAGTGAAAATTTCTCTCGGCCTCCTCATGCAGTCCTCCTATAGTTTCCTTGTTTTCCTCCTATAACTTTCCTGTGTCCTCCTATAGTTTTTCCTGTAGGCTATCTTTTGAAGTCCGAGTGTGGGAAAAGCCTCTAGAAGGCAACCTAAGATCTCCTAGGACCCATCCACGCCATCCTACATCCTCCCAAGCTTCAAAACAGCCCTCTAATGCCACCTGTTTGCTACCACACTCACAAACAATAAATTAGATCCATGTTAAATTCACATAAAAACACATAAAAATCCAAAAATATTTTTTTTGCTTTTACTTCTAGAAATAGCATGGTTAGATGTTGTTTACTTCCTTGAGTAGGTAATGGCATTTCTTTCATGGTTTCCATAGTTTTTTTGGCAAAAGTAGAATTACCTTGTTAATTAGGGTTTACTAGGTTTTGCTTTACATTCCAGTATTTCTCCTTTTTGTAGTTAGAATAACATCTGTAGAGTAATCTTTATTTCCTTTCATCATACATAGAGATTCTTTTGAAACCTATAGAAGTTGGCTTGAGATCCTAGTGATCTTGCACTGGTTGACCAAGTGACAACCTGCAGTGAGAACTAGTACTCGTGCATATAGCACTGATGCTTCCAAGTTCGTTGCGAACTACCGGGTTGATAAAAGTAAAGTTGGCAGCCCAGGAGTTGCAACATTCTTGCTGCAATAATGGTGCTCACCAAGATGTTAGATGGAATCACCCATGGACAACATTGAATTCTTCAAGTGTCATAACTATGGACACATAACCTGTCACTGCAAGTACAAGATGGAACCAACCATGAATGCAAAGCTTGGCAATGAGAATAATAAGGTTTGGAAAAGAAAATAGGTACAGGATGAACAAGTACAAGATGAGCAAGAAAAGGAAGAAGGAAATAAGGTCTCAACAGTTATACTTTTAGGATTCGTAACATGTCATAAAGAATCAACAGTTGCTTCAATTAATGACTCGAGTCAAGATGTTTTCTTAGATGTCTCACTATTCTAAACGATTCAACTCATCGACTCCTTGAAATTTGAAGAATATTCTATGCAATATTATATCACACAAGACTAAGATTGAAATACAAATAGATTGAACAAGATGCCAGTGTCATTATAAGTTCGAGGGGAGCAGAACATTTGAAGGATTATAGGTTCACAGAGAAGGTTTCTCTTCAAGGGAAGCACATATGAGACATAGGTCCATAGGGATTCAAGAAAGGAAGTGATGACAACAATAGTTATGTGAAAGTGGATCAAGATAATTTAACAATTATTGATGTATATGTGGATGATATAATATTTGGAAGCAATGATGTCAAATTAAGTAAAAAATTTCCCACAAAAATGCAAAGTGGGTATGAAATGTCTATGGTTAGTGAACTGACATACATTTTAGGGCTTTAGATTTCTCAATAGGATAAAGGAATATTCATATATCAAACCATGTACATCAAAGAAATTCTCAAGAAATTATGTATGGAATATTGTGAGCCAGTCCTTACCCCCATGGTAATAGGTTGCAAGTTAATCTTAGAGGACTCATCAAAGGATCTAGGCTAAAGGTTGTATATATCCATGATTAGTAGTCTCCTATATGTTATAGCCTCATTGCCAGATGTGATGTAGGCAGTTGGATAAGTAGCATGATTCCAAGAAGTACCAAAACAATCTCATTTCATTGCCTTCAAAAGATTTCTTTCATATCTTAAGGGCATAGTGGAATATGGTCTCTGCTATCCCAAAGGAAATGATCTAGTCATCCAAGATTATACAGATGTAGGTTGGGTAGGAAGTGCTTATGATCATAAGAGTATCAGTGGAGCAACATTCTACCCAGGTGGTTGGCTTGTCTCATGGTTAAGTAAAGGATGTTTTCAATCTCGTTATGAATAGTGGAAGAAGAATACATCACGGAGGAAGCTTGTTGTACTCAAGTTATCTGGATGAATAAAACCTTGCAATATCTTCAAGTTAAGTTTGACGAGCCTATTCTCATCTTCTGAGATAACATCAATGCCATAATTATCTCCAAAAATACTATGATGCATTCCATAACAAAGCACAATCCAATAAAATTTCATTTTCTTAAAGAGCAGGTCGCTGAAACAAAATATCAATCTTGAATATGTTGGCACAAAGGAGCAAATTCTTACATATTTACCAAAACATTACCTCGTGAAGCATTTGAGTATCTTTTCCAAAATCTTGGGATTCTCCCAAGTTATCATTGTAATCTTTCTCTTATCTAACTAAGTAGAAAGGGGTTGTGGAGGTGTACAGGTCTGCAGGATGACAGTTTGTCAAGGGAAGTTACCCTTTGTCATTGATGAAAAAGGGGGAGAGAAGGAAATAGGAAGAGGCTTCATGCTCACAAGGGGAGTACTTGTGTTTCCATAAATGCTAAAGGGGGATATTGTTGATCAATGGTTGTCATTGATGTCAACCCAAGCAACACTAGGGGGATACCCTGATCTTGCATGGGAATTTTGACTTGAGAACCTACTTTATTCTAAGTCAAGGATATTGCAGATGGATTCTACTCATTGAGATGTTTCTGTTGATATATGGAATGCCATGTAACTCTTCATGGTTTGAGAGATATTCGTGTTTGAAATTAGTAACCCTAGTTGGTGGGCTAAAACCATATGGGATTGTGGCATGGCACTCATAATTGGTTGTCATCATTGAATAGTCAATAATTAATAATGTTTCTTTTTTTTCTCTCGAAATACCTCCAATGTTCACTTATTGAGGACCCTCTCAACTCAAGACATTCATATAAATAGTGACCCTAATATCCTCCTCTAGTAGGGATTTTGTGGTTTCAAACATGTTGTTGGGTGTGGAGCCTGATTATCTTCTATATTCAAAAGTACCACCACATTGGACCCCAGTTCAAAATGGGGGCAGCAATGCCGCCCATAAAATATTCATT